>JAZBGY010000831.1:0-38220 GCA_037414755.1 Lydus trimaculatus | reverse complement strand
CTGTTTCTAATTTTTCCCGAATTTCAGTAATACTTTTATCAGTTTGTTGTTTTAGCGCCAAATTCTGTTCAAATGTATTTTCCTCTAATACAAGTATATTGTGGCATCTACTTAACGCGTCAACATGTCTCATTTTTGATAGATCTGCGTTGTCTAACGCCATTTTAAAACTATTACAATCAGTCACGATTTTAAAATTTAAGTAATGCAGATAAACGTGAAATCTTTTAATGCCATATATCACCGCAAGACATTCGAGCTCATAACTATGATATCTAGATTCGCAGTCAGTTGTTCTTTTACTAAAGAAAAAGATTGGGTGCATCAAGTTATCATTTTGTTTTTGCAATAATATTGCACCGAATCCCGACTGAGACGCATCACAATGTAGTTCTGTCTCGGTAATAGGTGAATATATACTAAGTATGGGCTTTTCTGATATCTTAGATTTGAGTACTTCAAAGACTTTTAATTCTGCAGTGCTAAATTTAAATTCGGCACTCTTTTTGGTTAGATCATATAATGGTTTTGCCAATACAGCAAAAGATTGAACAAACCGACGAAAATACGATACAAGGTCTAAAAAGCTTTGTAATTCAAAACGATTACGAGGAATTGGGAAATGTATCACGGCTCCTACGTTAGCATCATTTGGTCTTACACCTTGATTACTAATGGAATGTCCTAAATAATCCAAAGATTCTTTAAGGAACGAACATTTCTCAAATTTAAGTTCCAATAAATTATTAACGAGCAAACTTAGTACTTCTTCAAGAATAGATAAGCTCTCCTCAACGGTTTCCGTTGCTATTAAAATGTCATCCATGTAGATAAGTATCTTATGAGACTCTAAAAGTTTTTTGAAAATCTGATTAACATACCGCATAAAAACACTAGGAGAATTGCAAAAACCAAACGGCATCTTCTTATACTCAAACTGACCATCTGGTGTCACGAATGATAAATATTTTGTGCAATCGGATTGTACTTTAACATGATGAAACGCACTTTTTAGCTTATTAAGTTCACGAAAGTCAATGCACAAACGCAATTTACCGTCCTTCTTTTTAACCAGAACAATACGCGAAGCATAAGGCGACTTGCTTGTTGCGATAATCCCTTCATCTAATAGTTCATCAATTATTAAATTCAATTCGGATTTCTCTGAATATGATAATCTACGAGGGCGAAAGTAAAAAGGCGTGTGACTAGGATTCAATACTATTGACATCTCATAATAAATTAAAGGCTGACTTGGTCTAACCGACTCTACATAAGATTCCCTTACCACTTCCTGTACTCGCATTCTAGTTGCCTCATCCACTGCAGTACCCAAATCTAGACATTGGAATTCTGAATTATTTTGCACATCATCAATTAACAAAATTTCGTTAGAAATGAATTCAGGATGTTCTGGGACATCGTTTCGTTCTATGGAAACATTCTCACCGAAAATGATCCTAACTTTGCCATCCCCTAATATATCCCTACCCAAAATACATTGATTTTGCATAGTATCAACAGGCACCACACAAAAAGTTACATTCAGCTTGATTCCGTTTATTATGACTTCACGACTAAAGGTACCCAAAATCTGAATTCGCCTTTGATTGAGACCACTAAATTGTGTTTGGCTATAAAAAGGCCCCCATAGTCGAGAACCCACAACATCCGAAGCGATTAACGAAATCGGACTAGCTGTGTCAATTAATGCATCGGTTTCTACAAAGTATGTGTCTGTTAATTGTAACCTAAATTTAACAGGAACTGTAAATGCAGGTTTTAAAGTTAAACTGTTGGACGAAACCATTGAACCCTCGACATTGTTGACTTCAGCTTTAGGGTGTTTACTTTCTGACTTAACTTTTGATTCTTCTTTCTTGGTACACGCTGCAGCTTTATGTCCCATATTACCACAAATAAAACAAGACCCTTTCACTCTACGAGGTCGTGTACAGCTAGCCATCATATGACCAGGACGATTACAGTTATAACAATTACCACTTACTTTAGAATTTCTTGGGTGGTCAGAAACAGTTGATTCATTCGTACTCGCAGTTTTGAACCCGACTGGATATCTTTGGATTGTTACTGTTTTCTTTTTCATTTTTGAATAAATATCAAGTTTAAATTTAAGTTGTGGCAAAGTTTTCGATTCATAAAGGAAATATTTCGATTCTGGCTCTCCAGGTAAACCATCAATAATATACTGAATTAATGCAGTCGTTTCGATTGAACCGCGTGGCGCTAACTCTTTCATTGTTAAATAATATTCTTGGATTGACTCTGTCTTTCTCCACTTTCTTTTAATTAATTGATCATGTAATTGAGCACTGTTAATTGTTGTTGCAAATTCATCCAACAATTTCTTTTTAATTATCTCAAATGATTTAATGCCCTTTTCACTTTGTACGAATAATTTAGCCATACCTGTTAGCGACTTTTTGGCAAACAATAATTTTTGGAGATCATTCCATTTCAATAAGGAGGCAGTTTCCTTAAAATCTTCGATACATGATTCTATAGGATAAACATCCGTACCATCAAATATTCTTATGGTGTCTTCGACATCACGATAACTCAAAACAAATTTGGGAACATCATCATAATTTGTAGTAGTATTATCATCTGAGTGATCACTTTCGACCAATATTTCTTCATCGTCTTCAACGACTTCTTCTTCACCATCGTCTTCAACCATTGGAAAATTCATTTCAGATAACGACTTCGCTATCCTAACGGCTAATTCTTTTTTTGTACCACTATAATCGAGTCGTAATAATGTGGCAATGACGGCGAAATCACTTTCCGTCATTGTACTAATAACCATCTCCACGTGTTCATCGAATGCATTTTCACCTTCTTTAAAAGAAAAACCTTTGATCAGTTTGAAAAATGAAGTAATCTAATGCTTTAACGACATTGGTTTTGGCGTCATTAATGGCGTCGGCCATTCGCGGTATTTCATTTAAACGCGTCATTTCAATTTTTCACTTTAACCACAATTAAAACAAACACCAGTTCAACCTCCGTTCAACCCGAGGGGCTAACCACTCGAAAAAATGTGTACAACAATTTGCATTTCCGGAAATATTTCTTGAAATTCACTTATATTTCCCAGTATTTCTTATTATTTGACGGTATTTCCCTCCATTACTAAGTATTTCCAACTATTCTTAGGAATTGTTATAACCATTGCCAAATATTTCGTCATTTCCATTCAATTTCAGATATTTCTCTTCATTTATTAAATATATCTGTGACCATTTCTTCAGATTATATTTGAAACGCAAAATTTAATAGCAACAATCCAGTACTATTTTGCAATAAAGACTTCATTTATCTCAAATGAGATTGATTTTAAATATATTTTGATATTTATTGAAATGTACCAGAAGAGTTAAAATCTGCCTTCTGTGATAGATATCTAAGAAAGGAGAACACATTTCAGGGACCAAAATCAGTAAGGCATGTGACACGGCATTCAAAATTTGACGATGAAAACAAAAGTGGAGATCGACAAGAAACACTCATGGAACACATCTCATTTTTAATATTTATTTGAAAAATTAAATCAATCAATATTCTGTTTTAAAACACAAATGTATAAGTAAAATAAAATAAAGTCAAGTCTTAAATCTCCGTAAACGATCACTGCTTACACGATTAGAGGATTTTCTCAATCGCCATACAAAGGATGATTTTTTAATTAACACTGGTGTATCCATAGCAGCGGTTTGTACCGCCACAAAAGGACTTTTAGTATCCAGTTTATTATTGGGTTCTAACTTTCCATAATGTTTTAGGGAAAGTGGACCATCCAAAGTATAAATATCAATATTTTCTGATTCATCATTATCATCATTATTATCATTATCGTGAGATTCTGAATGGTTTAATTCACATTCTTCTAGCTCCTAAAAAATAGTTTTAGAATGACGGACAAATTAATATGATATTAAATGTTACTTCATCCTGCGTTTCTGTTAGGTCATTTCTTACTGTTGCAAAGACAGTAGCAGAGTAATCTGCGTATATTCCAACCTCTCTCAGAACTTCAATAGCTTGAGCTCTTGCATGTTTTATAACATCAATAATTTCCTCTCTATTGTAACCTAAAGCGTGAGTTGCATAATTTGAAGACTAAAAACATTTCATATTATATAGTTTCATTGAAATTCATTTTTATCAAATACAACTTACAAATCTCTTTTGAAATCGTGGCAAACTTATTCCTTCTTCCGTGAGTTGTAAATTGAGTGTTTCTTGTAGGTCTATTCTTTTAATTCTGTATAGGATTTCCAAAATAGAAAAATTTACTACCGTTGACTGTGTAGTTGTCATTGATCGCAATGTACGAAAGAACTGTTCACAAGGCTGACTGGACATATATTTAGGAATAAAGCATTCTTTAGAATTTTGGAAAGTAAATTTTTTGTTAATTAATAAAAGGGTTAAAGCATGTGCATTTAACTCAATACCAATGTAATTGTTTCTTGTAATAAAATGATCTTTCAGTTTATAATTGTTTGATGAAAGTATCCAATCACGCCAAATGCGTAAAATGAATGTAGCTAACCATATATTAAACAACCTTTCTTTAGGAAGTAATTGATCGTCAAGAAATGATGAACGTACCAAATCCATTATTTTCAAGTAAGTCTGTGTCCCTTTACTGTCTGACACATTTTGTAGAATTAGAGTCTGTACATTTTCAGTGCAGATTCTTTCAGCTCCTTCATAGTTCATTCTATCATTTCCGTCCAAATCGTTTTCGTGAATTAAATGAACGTCTTTAGGTAAGACTTTAGTTAATGTCTTTAAGTGATCAACAGATACAGTGTATATACCCAACGGTAACTCTCTTGCCAATTTGCTGTTTGGTTTGAACAATCGATTTCTTAATTTTGCAATGAGATGTACAGTATCTTGAATATAAAAAGTATCAAATGATTCTTTAATAGCAAAGAAATCACCCAAAGAGTTTTTGTTATGGATTCCTAACTGCGTTCTGCTTTCCATTGCCTTTAAAATCCGTGAATCACCATCTCCCGAGTACCCCAGCACGGTAATCCGTGCGACATTTGAAAAGTTTAAAAAAATAATTATAAGGAGAGCAAATACAAACCTTGCTTAGCAGCCTCATCTTTTATTGTTTTCCATCTATTTTCAACATCTAAGTAATTAAATACATTGTCAGTACCAAAAATACAAAGACAGAAAGATGAAGCTTTTGGGCATAATGGTTGGATCATTATAGTGTATGCCATGCTTGAGGTAGGATAATTAGTAATAAAGTTTTCAATTACTATAGCATTAGCAGCTTCATAAAAATTTGTTTTTGGTAAACCGTTCTCGGCCAATGGTAAAACAAGACCAATTAAATTATTTGTAGATGAATCATACTGCACACGGCTAACGGTCCTAGTCGTATCTTCTGATATCCAAACTGTTGTTCCATACCCGTTTTCATGTAGAAAGTTTCTTAGTTCACTTATTCTCAAATGTCCTTCTAATATTCGATCATTCGATGTTTTTAAGTTTCTACAGACTGTTGTGACAGAAGGTAAAGATAAATTGGGTGCTAAAATTTCATAAAGTTGACGACCTCCTATCATATATACGTAAGTTGCAAACTGCTTAATAACTTGTTCATATCTATTTCCATTTTTCTGTTTATTACTTTGTGACAATTCAAATAATTTTTGTAGTATTTTTGTCAGTATTCTAGAATTATTATGATTAGATTCATCATATTCTTCAAAAAGTTTACTAGCTTTCTGGTGAATTTCAGGATTCTTTTTTAACAGCAAGTAAAGGTTTTCATTAAAATTTTCATAAAAGTCTGTGATTTTTGTTGAGTTACCATCAGCGGAAAACTTCAATCTACAACTTTTTCGATACTGTCTACTGTACTTCTGCCACTTAGACACTGTAGGTTTCAAGACAACGTGGTCGCAGTTCAAACCGAAAGAACTGCGACCACTTTCTAAAAATTTTGTGGTATTTTGGAACTGAAATCTAAAACACTTGAATGATCTTCATGTAGGGATTCATTTTCTGATTCCGTTCCACTATTGTTGAATTCAATAGTATTTTCAGAGAGTGCAACATTATTAGTTGAAACAGAAGCGAAATAATCATGTTCTTGAGTGTCCACGTGGTTGTCAATATACGGCTCTTCTGATGTTAATTTTGAGCCTGATAAGGACGGAGTTGAAGCAAAATAGTTTGTAATTTTAAAATTTTGAAATGATTTCTGTGAGGTGTCTGAAATTCTGTCTTCTCCTGTTTTAAATGAATGTGATTTTACATGTCTTTTAAAATGGCTTTTAAAATTAGACGTTATCCATCTCATATTAGTTCGACTTTTGAATAAATGTGTTACAACTTCCTTTCCACAAATGCATTTAACATAACCCTTATCACGTTCCAAAATTACATTACATTTAATATTTTTCAACCATTCGTTAACAACATTTGTGGAAATTTTGTTCTCTGTGGCTTCATTTTTTATAAATCCAGTAATTAATTTCATGAGTTTGTCGACCCACTTTTCTTTTTCGAGATACTTTTCAGGTAGTTCTATTTCTGTAACTTCCGACTGTTTATTTAATTCCAATTTTCCAGTTCGCCTCGCAAAAGGTTTCCTCGTTTGTATAATTAACTCTTCTTTAATCTTTTGTAGTATAATTTTGTGCCCGGGAGAAATTTTGAATGCGCGTACATTATTTTCGAAAATGGGTCCACAGTAAAATTTTAGAATCTCTTTAGAAGATTCTTGTAAAATATCTTTAATGAAATGCTCCATATCATCAATCCAGTCATCTGGAGAGGCCCTTATAGAGCCTTGTGTGTCATACCCACAAAGTGCCAACTGATTCTTCACAATAGTTGGTATTTTAATTGATAACTCAATCTCTAGAATGGAATCATCATTTGTGATCCTATTGTTACTTACGTGTTCTTCTGATAAATCTATAACGAGATCTATAATTACCAATGAATCTTCTAATTAACTTTTAAACAAAGCTCATTTAATTACCTGAGAAATGTTCCATTGTAATATTTCTGTTATCAGTATTTTTATTAATACTGAAAAAAAAACTAAGGGAATTTTCTCTTCTAATATAATACGTATAGACAGATAGGAATCAATGATTTCACCTAAAAAAGACAAAACTGTTGATAGAAATGTTTATACAAATGTTACACACAATTATGTTAATATCAGAACATTTTAATACTTACTTGAAATAACACATAAAATGAATGAAAGGCAAAAACACGGTAACAAAAGTTTATTTTTTCTTATTAAAAAAATCAACGTAACATTACAGTTAAACAATCAATGAAATTTAATACAAAAATACGTTAGGTAAAAATCGAGGATAATAATACGAACTACGACTTATTCTGAAATTCTGCTTATATAGACAAAAAATTTCGCCGTTGCCAACCGAATCGAACCGCGAAAATTCTGTATTCGTTCATGCGTCGTACATGAACAACACATGCGCATCTCACAAAATTAAAGAATTTTGCAAACATTACTAACTATTCTTAGCAATTTCCCGCTATTTCCAAGTATTTCAGAGTATTTCTACTATTTTTTGAGTATTTCCAACAATTTCTCGTATTTCTTGCATATTTTCAGCATTTCTGTAGCATTTCCGAATGATTTCCAGCAGAGTGTACAATTATTTCCAGAGTGGTCAGCCCCTCGGTTCAACCCCACACCTGAATTTGTAATAGGTTGACTATTAAGATTAACAGAATTGACAAAACTAATATTTATTATTAGTTATCATAAGTAATTAAACAAAAGTGTTTATACAAAAACATAAGCACGATACCACGCCATATATCGTAATGTAATGATCATCATACAACCCACCACACACCAGTGGCGGCAAATACAAATCACTAATAATGAAATTATTACACATGGAACAAACACTTTCTCAGCATTAGCAAAAAACATTTCATTCAATCGACGGTACAGTTGTGATAAAGGTTTATTCCCGTTATGAATAAGTTGTTTCATTTTTCCAAGTGTGTTTTCGAATGGGTAAATTGTTATCTCTGAAGTTGGACATCCCATGTATGCAATGTCATCTGCTAAATGAACAAGATTATGCATGTTTCCAATCAGACATTGCTTTCCGTATAAAGATTTTGCTATGTGTACAAATTTTTTTAATAACAACTGCACTTGACTTTTTTTCCTCAGCAAGTTCTTAAGAACATGAAATCCTACATCCTGTATGAAGCAGTAAAAAATGACGGTATACATTTTCAGACAATACTTTCTTAAAAATAATAGCATAGACAACTATAGACCCCCCACTTCCATATATAGACTATTCCAAAGCTCATCTGGTTAGGGATTCAGAGGGCGCTATTAAAAAATAAATGACGGGTTTGAAACCAAGATAAAAGATCAAAATAAGCGGGAAATTTAAATTTCAACCAAAACATTCGAAATAAAATTGAAAGTCATTCTTACAGATGAAATATTTCCTTTTAACCAATATTCTGTCAGAAGTTTTTTCATCACTCCTAGATAAACCAAATGCATTGAATCTAATACAAATGTAAGAGTTAGATCAATTGGAGGATTGATATTACATAGAGGAGTACGTCCAGTATGATGTTCAGGATTACTTTGTTCTCGGAATGATGTGTCACTCCTTGGAATACACTCGTTTTTATTAATCGGATAAATAGTTCGACCATCTTGTCGTTTTCCTCGCACTGTACATCTTTCACATGCCCAATATCCACCATGACCTTTAATGCATTTAACAAAAGAACGTGCAGGTCTATCATAAATAAAAGCCTCAATGGAAATTTGGAATTTGCGATCATCTATAATTATTCCATCTTTTGACGTTGGTTTATTTTTTTTTATAAATTTTTCCAAATAAAGGAGGTGGGTGGATAAGGGCCATTTTCCGCCTATTTACCGATTGTAGTAATTTTACTTTTTTTGGACAGTTTAGACCTTATTCTAGAGGTAAACAGTATAATTACTGTTTACAACTACTTTTTTTGATTAACAGAATTTTTTAAAGAATTTTTGACGTGAGAAGTAGTATATTGACATTTTTACAGTTACCTGAACTTTTCTGTGTTTTTTGTTAGTGGATCGATCATAAATTGGAACAAACCATAGAAAAAAACACAAATCTTTATTAGATATATATTTTTTGTGCAAAAAAAACATTATGAATTACATATTTATTTACAAATGATAAACAAAACATTGAAAGCCAAGAATGCAGTCAATTCAACCAACATTCTCTTTGTCGCTGTCTTCGTCGTTTTCACTACTGGACCACCCTCCAGTAGCATCTTCAAACGTAGATGGATAGCATATGCTAGGTTTTTTGGGCTTATCTGGAACATGACGCCAGTATGAGAGAAACCATAAAACAGATGCAATGTGAGCACAACAACCAACAACTCTAGCGCCGACTTTACATTGGCAATACCACTGTATATCTGGATGTACACCTGGAATTGCTTGAATCCATATATTATATATTTTGGAGCTAGTGTGTCGTGATCGAAGTTGAACCCTGATAATGGATTCATCCTCACGATGGATGTACATGGAGTATATCCCGTCTGTATGAATGTGCTCTTCAGTGTACGATTGAGCCTGCTTCAATTGATACACCCCCATAGTTAGCTGTCGCAACTCATCTAAGGACATCCGAGGAAACTCCGGAAAAGAACTATCGGATAGTTCAGTCCAAATAACCTTTTTGTTTACCCAGCCTTTGTTTTCAATCATCAATTTGAAATTATTCGGCTGCTTAACCAAGGCTAATATACGTTCGGCAATTATTTCATCATTTTCAGTATATTTAATCCGGGTAGGATGAAAGGCGTTAACCATTGCACAGACAATTTGCACGTAGTCGCCTATATATGGTATCTCAACATTCGGAATACGATTGTCCAGAGCTTTTCAATTTTTTAACTGGCCATTAACTGCCTCTACCACCCATCGAATTTTAGTCACAAGTCTAGTCTCATTGGCTTCCTAGGTTGAAAATTGTTTTTGTTTATGTAAAAAGCTTGGCATTTTAGCTATAAGACCCATTTCCGCAAGAAGTTCTATGCATTCGCGGAAACCCCTGTCAACAATTAGAATATCATGTGGCTTGAGCCATTCTTTGATGCGATGAGCGTCGGTTTTTATTATATGCGTTAATATATTTGAATCGTTGTTTTTGCTATCTGCAAAGTAGGGGCCGAATACATCTAAAATATAACCTGTCGTGCTAACTAACATCATTGGCTTCACTAATGGTCGCCCTTTATGACACGAAAAACAACGCCTTTGGAAAGAGTAGTTTGAGCTCTTTTGTATATAAATATATGTTCCATCAGCGACAAGTATGGCACAATCATCTTCAGCGCTAAACAACTGTTTAGCCAAGAGTCTGGTATGCTCTTGAATAAACTTTTGGCGTGTGAGATGTTCCATGCCTAGGTGTCGTGATACAAAATTCACCATCAAAGCTCGACGTGCCGTATGTATGGCTTCAGAAAGTGCTCTTTTTTTGTACATTAAACACCGTAGATAGTATAGTATTCGACAGTCCAGTTCGCAACTTTACAAGTAACATTGCCAAGCACGTTCTAGAAGATCTTAGTTTAGACGAACGTATGTTTTTATGTATTAGGTGAAACATATATTCAAAATCGTTCAAGGATATACCCATTAAACTGTGATAATCAGCATCTCTAAGTTGGCCTGGAGTGTCGAAATCAAGGCCCTTCTTATTAGCTATTTTTTTCAAATCTCGTAAAAGACACATTACATCTTCTTCACCAATGAATATATCATCCCTCACGACAGGTAAGTCCTCTAAAGCTACGTCAACAAAAATTCTATCTTTAAGATGGTTTCTACAACATCGTCTCTCTGGTGCTATATAAATTCCTGTTTTGAGAAACGCTTGATTTCGGGCTTCCCTAGGTACTACCACAAGATTATTCTTGTGATTACATACTATGCAGCATGCATTTGAGTTATGACATCGTGGTATAGGCAGATGAATGTTATGTTTCTTTCTTGTTACCCGTGAATTTTCTGATAATGATGGCATACTGTCAGTATTTTGTGTAACGACAGAAGAAGAAGCGGAAGTAGGACTTTGACGTTTTATAATACGATAAGCAAATGATCTGCACATCGAGCACACCTTTGCCTCACATTGTAGTTCACAGTTTTTGGAACGACGAAGAACAGTAATGCTTTTTCTGTTGCAAGAACGAAGGTCACTTTTATTTTTTTTCCATTTCTTACAGCAGTCGCACTGTTTTCCAGTTTCTCAATATGATAATTAATATTCGTCGTACCTAAAAAAGTTTTAACACTTTTAGGTAAATCTAGAAACTGACTTGTCTTAAGAATGTCTAGCAACAGTTCTAAACGTGCATGAGGAATAAGTGGATCTAACAAAGCCCACTTCCGAATATCTTCCACTTCATTTATTTGTTGCCTTTTATTTTCATCAATTAATTCGACATTATCAGATTGTTCTTCACTTGATATCCTATCAGTAAATTCATCTTCTCTTTCATCATCAGAGGCATCACTGTCTTCTGATCTGGCATCACTGTCTTCTGATCTTTCATCACTATCACTACTCGAATCACCACTAAACTCTTCAGTGTTCGAAATATTATCATTTATTAAATCACTTGGTTGAGGATCTGTTATTTTCAATTGATAATTGAGTGCTTAGTTCATTACTGGTCGATGCTATACAATCATTATTGGCATAACCTACATCTTGGCTGTTACGATGTAATTGTACTCTTTCTCGTATAAGTTTGAGAATTTTACTTAAGCGATATCTCTGAGTTGACATTTTTTCACACAATATAAATACAAATAAAAAATATTTTTCTATCCTGAGACGGACCTTAGCTGGTCATAACCAGGATCACCAGACTAAAAATGAATTACTTTCTTATAAGGGTATCATGAGAAGAACCTCAGCTGGTCCTGATCAGGCTAACCTTATCGCAATTAAGTTTTTATTTCATAAGGTTATCCTGATTCTATCCCGATATGGAACTCATTAGGTTCGCCTTAATGAGGAAAACCTAATATTTACCTCATAGGGTCTACATGGTAGTTCAAGTAAATCAGGAAAAAATTCTAGTCGGGTTTTTGTTTATGTGTACGGGCGCAATATCATTTTCGAATATGGCAGTGTTTGACAGCATTTTTTTTTAATGAAATAAACTAGCTCAAGGAACATAACATTTCACATGGGCAATTGAAAAAGTTTAAAAAGTAACATAAATATTATAATCTTTAATCAAGATTTAAAGCATCCTCACTTGACCATCTCATTGTATCAATCTTTTAGCCTACTATGCTAAAAACTGATCTAGTGTATTCTTTATCTGATACACTTAAGACAATGAGCCACCGTATTTTTGAAAGATCTCTTTCGATCATTGTTGTGATAAAAGTACAAAAAGCGCAACATCCTTTTCTTTCTTAGTCCTTTGCGAACGGTTTTTGTAAACAACTGCTGCTACGGTTGCAGTTTATCAAATTCCACAGACCATGCAGTTGCGATTTTTTGATCAATGCCAATGATATTAAGTTTTGTGATTCATCTTTTTTTGAAATTTCTTTCTCAGTGGACCATCCTCACGCTGTAAATTTTAAATTCTATTACATATTCCTAAAACAAAAACTCAATGGTACGTTATCGTAGAAGGATTTAGATAAGCACTTGTAAATCAAAAAACGGTCTTACACAGGTTCATACTACTACAATTACATAAAAATTTCTAGCATTGTATTGACGACAATTGTATATTCGAATTATTAATTTATTTGAGATATACTGAATTTGGAAAAGCATTGGCAGATAAATTAATAGATATCCAAGAACAAAGTCTGCTAACAAATAGTGAAAAAAAGTTACTATTCCTTTTTGAGGGAAAGGATGCATTTTAAACAAGACAATTTGATGAAACAGGATTAACTATGCAACGAATTTTCAGTTATCGACTAAATCGTGCTCGTGTGTGTAAAATGCATTTAGAATACTAGTTTCTAGATTGGGCGTGTTTCAGAGGTCTATCACTTTGGCTCCCCACAAAGCTCAAAAATTTGTATTAATATGTTGCTATTTGCATAATTATCTGAAAACAAACCAACCACACATATACATTTGTGGCAGATCTGTAAATACTGAGGACTTAGCTTCTGATACCATTATACAAGGAACTTGGAGAACGAATGGGGAAGTTACAGGATTGCAAACTTCTCAAAGAAAAAATGCCCGCATGAGCGCAAAAGCTGTCAGAGGCAGTTACTGTAATTACTTTAATAATGAAGGCCATGTTTTATGGCAAATGAAATTTACGTAATGTATGTAATAAAAATAAGTTGAATAAAACAAATACTAACATTTGTATCAATCACATCACTTCTCTTATCATCCTCTGATTCCATATTTTCACATCTGCCTGTATAGAGCTTTGTGATTTGCGCGGTACCTCCTGGTCCTCAAGAAACTGCATGCTTTCAAATAACCACAATGTCGATCCAGCTACTTCGTCGGCACAAGCACGACTTTTTGCCGAGTCATTGAGTCGCTTCAACTCTTTTCTGGAGTTGGTGGGCAACGGGTTTAATTTTTCAATTAGTTGACTTTTGTCAGCTTCACGGTATCTTTCCATGTATTTGTGAAGTAACTGATCGTATTGCTCCTTTTTTTAATCGCTTTCTGTACTCCTCCAATCTTCTTTAATAATCATCTTTTTATTTCAATTTTTTTGAAGGTATATTTAATGAGATTCAAGACTTTTCAAGATAAGTTAAATAGGTGAATTAATTTACCCCCGATATACGGTACATTGAACAGTTATAATTAAAAGAAGATGAGGTTGGTTGGACGATTTTATTTCGGATTTTTTTTTTGACCAATTTGTACAATATTTCAATATCATTTACAGGCTGTAAATAATATTACACAATTTAATTGGTAGTTTAAGGGCCGCTTAAGCTCGGAAACGCGAAATAGCGAGTTACTGAATGTTATAGGCCCCATACACCTGCAAACAAATTGCACAAACTGACGTTGCACAACAGATTGTTGTGCAAACAAGGTCGCCCATACACTGTACACAATTTTATGCAAACTCCAGTTGCTTTTGCCGTCTACCTAACGAAACATGCCGTTCGACGACGCAGCCTGTTTAGCTATAATAATTGCTGTTGCGTCAGATGTTGGTGTTAAAAAACAAACAAAAAGGAAGCAGAGGATCTGGATGAAAGAGTGGTTAAAGAAAAGATCTCTTTTTAGCCACTCAAATCTCCTCAAAGAACTTCAGTTGAGTTCACCACTAGACTATAAAAATTATTTACGAATGGATTCCACTACTTTTGGTGAATTATTGGCCATGGTAACTCCACTTATACGAAAGGAAGACACGATATTGAGAGATGCAATTTCGCCCAAGCAAAGGATGTTTGCTACTTTAAGGTATGTTGCATCTGGACTTACCTTTGAGGGTTTAAAGTTTGAAAGAGCGATTGCTGCTCAAACACTTGGAAAGATTGTCATTGAGACCTGTATAGCAATCATAAAGGTTTTGAAGAAATATTTAATAGTAAGTAATTATTGCTTTATTCATTTTTTAACTTAAATGTAATTAAATTACAAATTTTTGTTATTATAAATGTATGCTATTAAAAATAACAGATGAAATGTTGAAATGCAATATATGTCGAGGTACCACCTATACTTATTGATATTGTGGATCAGAGAGTAGGTTTTCTAATGTAGAATATTGTACTGGTACATTCTCTATTGTAGTTATTTGTACTGGAGTTGGAGGGTATGAATATGGTTGGCTATTATTTGAATGTGAAGAAGATGCGTAGAAAGATGAAATTGCAGAGGATGGTCGAGAAGTTTGTTCATTTATAGTAACTGAATTTCTATGCAAAGTGCCCAAGCGCCCTTCATATAGAATATCGTTTATGGCTTTTTTGGCATGAATTTGCTGAACTGATGAGAGCTTCATAAATTCTATTGCCCAACTTTTTGCCAAAACGTCCACCTCGTTGTTAGAACTGCGAAGATGATCGCAAGCCATCTTCAATAGTTCATGCCGTTTCTCTGATTCCTCGTGATCAGTTGCCCCTTTTCGCTTTGTAGCTCTACGTTGTATAGGAGTATCCTGTGTATCTATTTCTGGAGGTGTATCTTTATCTTTTTTTTGAAGTGTATTTGTTTCTTGGCCACTTATGTTTTGGAAAGGAACCTGCGAAAAATAAAGAATAGGCTTATAAGATGCATATTTCTCATTATTAAACAATTGTATAAACAACACTCATGACAGCATATTTTCCTTTTAGCTCCCACAAAGTGAAAATGAATGAAAAATTGTGGCTAAAGATTTTGAGACGAAGTGGAATTTTCCTCATTGTCTTGGGGCGATAGACGGCAAACATGTGAACATATTTAAGCCTCCCGGAACAGGCTCATATTACTTCAACTACAAACATTCATTTAGCATTGTTCTAATGGGAATTGTAAATGCAAATTATGAATTTTTGGTGGTTGATGTGGGCGCAAATGGACGAGTTTCTGATGGAGGAGTGTTTCCAAATACAGCGTTCTATAAAAAAACTTGTAGAAAAAGAACTGTGTATTCCTGAACCGGAAAATTTACCATCAACCAATGTGAAAATGCCATATGTTTTTGTAGGGGATGATGCTTTTCCGCTTATGGAGAATTTAATGAAATCGTTTAGCAAAAGAAATCTCACCAACGAAGAAATGATTTATAACTACAAGGTTTCACGGAGTCGCCGAATAATTGAAAATGCGTTTGGAATACTAGCTTCTCAGTTCAGAATTCTGTTAAATCAAATTAACCTAAGTCCAGAAAAAGCTACTTGCACAACTTTTTGCGACATAAAAAAGTAGAATCTTATTTTCAAGGCGGTGTAGATGTTGAAAACATAAACACTGGAGAGTTTATAAATGCTGATTGGAGAGCCAACCCCACGTTACTTACATTACAGCCGCTCCAAGGGACAAACAATGCCATCACAGCAAAAGAAATAAGAGCACAGTTTTGTAATTATTTTAATACTGTTGGAGCTGTTCCATGGCAGAACAACATATTTCAACAATAAACAATGTATCAATTTTTCAGTAAAAGATTTGTGTGTAATAAAAATATCCTGTCTTTTAGCATTGTTCTAATACATACATGATTTCTTTTTGCTTTCTAAAATCACAATATGTATGTATTTATTTTTTGTCGAAATAAATTAGAATAACATAGTTTAAACATAAATTGTTTACTTACTGTGCCTTCAGTTTCGATCGTATCATGGGCGTCGTTCATGGAAGAGGTGCCTGATACTTGAGTTTCTTGATCCCTCAGGAAGTCTAGTTCCGCGAAGTACCATAAACTTGGTTCATAAATACTTTCAGTTCCTGTGCCAGATTTATAACTTGCGATTACTGTTTTCAATTCTCTCCGGTAGGCACTACGCAAAACATTAATTTTTTTCCGCACCATCTCTCTATCAGCATTAGGTTCGACCTCCTTCAATTTTTCTGATAGTTTTTCATATGCCAAATTTTTCAAATTTCTGTTCTTGTATGAATCGCTCTTTATCTTCCAAACTTCTGGCAATTGACGGTATAAATCAAGAAACTCACTCAAAAATTCCCTGTTATTTATAAAATTAGCCATATTAAAAACACAACCTTGTATTCCACGCGTGAAAAATAAACTGCAGTTATTGCACAATGTGTTGCACAAAGCCCATACACCATACAGTAGTTGCGCAACGCCACTCGTTGTGCAATTAAATTCAAATATGTTTGAATTTCTGCAACTAGTTGCGCAGCACGACAAACAACACCATACACTACTCAATTGTTTGCACAACAGCCTCTGTTGCGCAATTTGTTTGCAGGTGTATGGGGCCTATTACAAAGGGGCTAAAAAGTACTGCCAAGCGCAAACAATGTCTACAGGACTATAGGGTAAATTAGACAATTATTGGACAGTTAATGCTTTATTCATTTAACGAAAAAAATGAAAACTATACCGGGAGAAAGCTAGACGCTTTATTAGGTGGCTAAGTGAAACAGTTTTTCAAAATGTTTTCTACAAATTTTACTAATTGTAATAAGCTGAAATCAATACAAGAAAGTATAGTTATTGGACACTTCTTTTATTTATAGGATATTGAAAATCACCATCGTCATTTTCATCACTATCACTTATTCTGTAACAGTTATGGCAAACGAATAAATCATCATCACTGGGTATGTACTGTAAATGTTTTTGAGGAATACATTTTGGATGATAGTAATGGTTACAGTCATCATATTTTAGTCCACCAGATTTAATATCCGTTCGGCAAATACAACACTGTGTTATTGATTTTGAATTCTTTCCTCTGCCTTGTTTTTGATTTTGTTTTTGCTGTCTCTTTCTTTTTCTATCTTCTTTCTGTTTCTACTTTTGTTTCTTTATTTCTTCCTTCTCCCAGAACATTTTTTGGTATTTCTCAGACATTATAGCAAAAGGAAATCTCTCAACATTCCGTTTACCTCTTCTTTCTGGTACAGAAGGAAACTCTAAAAAGCTCCCTAACAAATTATTTGTAACAATGACTTTACGTGTAGTCGGTTGAAAAGAAATATTTGTCCCATTTTCAGAAACACTTAAAATGTTACTTTCAACACCGACTTTACTGGTACTCGGTGGAAAATAAGTATTTGTGGTTTGTTCATTTCCACTTCGATTCGAAGCTGTTTAGAGATCTTTGATAGGAGACGTTTAACTATATTTTTCAAGATATTAATTGTGGCTTTTTTACAAAAAAAGACAAACATTCCTGACATAGTTTCACTATGACCTTTAAATGGAATGTTTTGTCTTTGTTGATGGGCTGATGGATATGTTGATTTTGTATTGCTAACATCACAATTTAGTGATTTTAAACGTTGGCAACTTGTTACTAGAAATTCTAATAAATCCGTGAATTTTTTGTGTCAATTTGAATTGCCATTCTTTGTTTGATTTGTCGGTGAGTACTGGCACAAGAAACGCATCCCAATGTGTCCGAATTGATCCTTGTAATGGGTGATGTTCTGCACATGGGAATTTACTATAAGCCATGCAGCCGTGTAATTATCACCCGAAACCATGGGCGCTGGAATGGGGGGGGGGGGCAAAAGAGGGCGGTTGCCCCCCCTGAAGAATTTTCCAAGCAATACCATAATGATGCCGCCGAAACAAGTATCGTTCGTCTCTCGTCTCGTCGAGGCGAACGAATAGAGCAATAGAGATCTTTTCGAATTCCGAATCTCCCCCGACATCGGTCCTGCGTTAATTTGATCAGAGCTGCAACTAGACTCCCCTCCGTGAGGGTGTTCTGAACAAGTGAAAGCGGCAATTAACTGCAATAAACAACAGCCACGCTACCAGACACCCCTTTTGCTGCCGACCATCGCCTTGTATATTCTTGAGTCTGTTAATAAACAAATTTGGTTAAACTAAATCCGTTAAATACAATCCACGGCGTAGCTCTTGATATTTATACTATCTATGGTAAATTTTTTCTATATAATAATTACATTTTCTGAGTGATAAAACTTTTTCTATATATTATGTTAAATTATTAAATGATGAAAGTTCAAAGCTTTAACTCAAGATAACAATTGTTTTTTCCTAATATTAATGATATTTATTCGACATTTGATTTTGAATTTACAGGATTAAGATCCAAGTTTGAAGTTATATTTACTTATGTTAGGGTGGATTTCACCACCTTTTTTTTACGATTCGTTAATTAACGAACAACTAAATTTGATTGATTCGTTAAGCAAAATATCATTTCACCAACGCATTTATGCTGTCAGTTTAGTAACTATAACCTAAGGCCTAGTAAGCTTACTTTTTGCTTTGAATGTACGGGCTTAACGTCGATTTTAACGTTTAAATAGAAGGCTACTAGATCCCTTTTTAAAAGTGAAATTAGAAAATTATTGTTAAATTAAGAAAAAGTTACATGTTATCCGTGTTTTCAATAGCATTTGATCTATTTTCTTATTTGCCAATCATTAGGCGATAATTTATTCATGAAATCAACCTTCTACGTCGTCTTCCGAATTTGACATATTTGATCCTCCATTTTTATGAGACAAAACATCAGTTAAATTTGATTTATTATTTAACTGGTGAATGTTGACCAGTTAAATTTAAATGACAGTTCAGCGTAAAATGTATTTGTGAAATGACAGATATGTAGTCTCTATGGTATTTAACTATAGGTAGCGTTATTCATTCGTTAAATCGTTTGGTGAAATCTAATGTACCTAATATTATTACAAACGTTCCTCAAAATACCTTAGCTTCTTCATACAAATTGACTCGTTACGGAGATATAAATCTTTCTTTTTACTCAAGTATCTGCATAAAGATTCCCTCTGCACATATTAATGTAAGACCATTCTCTATTGATAAGGCTATTTTTTAATCTAATCGGTGTGTACGAAGTGGCATAGTTCCGTCGTAAGATCCGAATTAAAATACATCATTTTCAAAACATTAATGTGTTTTCAATTTTTAAAATCTTTCTAGAAATTATGGATATTAGAAAATTCTTCTTAAAAAAATGTAATACCATTCAGAAGGTGTCTGATGGCTCTATTACGACAAATAATATTAACAACATTCAAACCTTCATTCAACCTTCTGATCCACAAGAACCTAGCTCGTCTAACATTAATAATATTGTTAGGTCACCAGTGCAGCCAGTGCTTAATCAAGATTCTCAGTCAGTACATTTTGAGTCTGGACCTAGTACATCTCAAAAGATTGGTAGTGTAGTTGATGATAACAAATTTCATCCGTTAGACTTGGGAAATTTTATTGAAAAGCACGGTTCAATTTCCACTGAAACTAGATACGCGTTGTTGACACGTTGTTTTATTCCTGATCCGAAATACAATTTCAAAAACGACGCTGACGGAAAGAGAACTTTTCGATATGAATGGTTACTAGAGTATGATTGGTTAGTTTATTCCAGTAGACCGAAAGGTGGACTTTGCAAAAATGGTGTTACTTTCCGCCCAAATTTGAGACGAGGTGTTTTTGGTGCTTTCATAATTAAATCGTTTACGAACTTTAAAGATTTATTGAAAACGCAAAAAAACATATGTCATCAAATTGGCATCGTGAATCTACTTTAAAAGCAATAAATTTTCAACGCATTGTTGAAAGTAAAAGTATATGCGTTAGTGATCAACTCAATAATGTTGAGAAGCAACAAATTGAAGCAAATAGGCTTATTCCTATTCCTATTATTTCAACAATAATATTCTGTGGTACCCATGATTTGTCACTTCGTGATAAAACCACAGGAAATTTTGATGATCTTCTGAATTTCAGAGTAGAAGCTGGTGATACAGTGTTACAAAATCATTTAGAAAACTGTAGCAAAAATGCCAAATATTCATCGCACCAAACACAAAACGATTTGATTGCGATATGTGGTAATATTATTCGTGAAGATATTGTGGCAGAACTGAACTCAAGTGAAGGATTTTCATTGTTAGCTGACGAATCCGCCGATATTTCTGGTACTGAACAACTTTCAATCGGGGTGAGATTCGTTGACAAAAAAAACTTCATTAGAGAGGATTTCTTAGGATTTATCCCGCTTAATGTAATGAATGCAGAAGGAATATCCGCGGCAATTTTGTCAACTTGTGAATATAAAAAAGTTAGTGGGTTTAGGATTTGATGGTTGCGCAACTATGGCGGGTCATGAAAATGGAGTCCAAAAAATTATCTGTAGTAAATATAAAACGGCTACTTTTTTTCACTGCGCTTCGCACAAGTTAAATTTAGTTGTGAATGATTTGAATAAAATCCAGGATGTCCAAAATTCTGTGGACATTATTAAAAAGGTGATTAAATTCTTTCGTGAAAACCCTTATAGAAGGAACTACGTGCCCAAAATTCCTCTATTTTGTGAGACCCGATGGTCCGCAAAGTACAAGTTCATTCGTATATTTTCGGAGAATTCTGAAGAAATAAGAGGCGCTCTAGAGCATTTGGCCTATACTACGTCATTCAGCACAGAAACAAGATCGAAAGCAAATCAATTATTATGTGCTGTTTCGACTGCCAGATTCATAATATGTTTGTATATTAGTTCTTATTATAGTGCTAAATTGGAACCATTGTGCAATATTTTGCAAGGAAAAGCAATAGATCTTCTATGTACAAAAAACCACATACAGACACTTCTGTGCATTCTTGAGGATCATAGAAATAATGCTGATAAATATTTTAAAGACATTTTTCAAAAAAGTAAATCATGTGCAAACATTTGATGTCCTAATAAAAATTCCCAGATTAGCAGTAAAACAAACATTAAGAGCTAACTATGCTACTGAGTGTCCTGTCCAGAGGAATATTTCCGTGTCTCATTATTCATCCCGTACTTATTGTTAGATTCAATTATTCAGTCAATCCAAATTCGATTTTCGGAAGAGACAGATGAGGCATTGTCATTGTCATTGTCAGCTGAACGAAAGAATTCCTCGTATTTCAAAAAAATACGACATCGAAAATTTAGAAGCTGAAGCTCAGACGTGGAAAGAAATGTGGGAATTGCAACATCAAAATGAAGATATTAGCTATGATTTAGCAGATCTATTAGAGAAACAATGTGATTTTTTCCTCAACATCAAACGATCCATTAAGATTTTCCTAGCTTTACCCCCAACTACAGCGACCATTGAAAGATCGTTTAGTACTTTAAGACGAGTGAAGACTTGGTTGCGGTCTACCATCTGTGAAGACAGGCTAACGGGGTTATGTATGCTTAGTGTTCATAGGAAATTCGTAAATGAACATAAAGAATCGTTCATCAAAAAAGTTATTAACCGGTTCGCTGAAAAAAGAAGGAATCTTTCACTACTTTTTTCTGAGTAATTATATAATTGTAGGGCTTTCTATATTATTTTGTATTATTGTATTATTATTGTAGATCAATATATATTTATATTATAGGTTTTTGAATAAACACTATGATTTGTTAGACATTTTTGAGCTTGCCTCCCCCCCTCTGAATTTCATCCTTCCGGCGCCCGTGCCCGAAACAGTTATTGAATTAATCGTGCTCAATGATTCACTGTTTAAAATAGAACGTAAGTAATGTAGTTTTTCGATATCATTTAAAGAACTGTTTTGGTGGATTATTGACAAATACCTATCGCGAAATAGAAGCCATTCAGAAAATGCACAGCTGAATTCGGGCAACTGAACGGTCGGTAAATTAACTTTGTTACTGCGGGACCGATTATGATTATCTAAGTTTTGATTTTTTTGAATCATCTTTGGTATACGTTGCAATGATTTTTTTTGAGTTGCGCTATTATATGATAATCCTTAAATTCTATTACTTTTTCTGCCTGAGCACTAATGATATCTAATGATGTGTGTTGTTCGACCTGTTCTTGTGCATTGAAAAATTCATCGAATGTTCTGGATGCGACAGACAATCTGACTTCGGCTGGTTCTACGTCCTGAGAGTCTACACTGAAACTATCCGTGAACGAGTTAAAATATGATCTCTTTCTCGTATGAAGGATTTAATACCCTCCTTTTTTTACTTTGCACTCATAGTAAATTCTAACGATTACTAATGAATGTACACCCCTTTAACAAATGAAGGAAATGGAAAAACAAACTTTTTTTTGAATGGATCGGAAGTATTCAACTGAAAGGAACTGACATTTTTTGTGTAGATGATGATCAGCTGGTACTTTCCCGATTTATTTGATGGACGTCGATTCCTTGACCTGGCCAAACCTTTAATATTATTTATGAGTACTGACTGAGCATTGTGTTGTCCATTAATGATGATTGAGTGTGTAGTTTTCTTTTTCATTACGTTCACGTTTAATGTGAGATTTTACACTCGTGTGTTTTTGTTTAATTCATGCTGTACGATATGCACTAAACGTTCACGTTTTTCATGTATGCGAGTATCTCCCATCCCGTATAATCTTTATTTTGCACTGATGTCTTGTACAATTATAACAACAGTGAACTCAATAACTTCTATAATCGCAAATCACAACTATTCAGAATTATTTCCGTTCTAACACCAAGTGAGACTGACCAATGTTGGTATTTGCAGTACTGTTTTATGAAGGCTTTGAAAAAGCTTTGTCACTTGAATTTTGAGCTGTTGCTGCTGCTTAAATTATTGGAATTGAAGCGATAGCTTTCTCTATTATTTTCTAGCTTGTATAGAGATTTCAAATTATTGACATAATTAAGGAATTTTTGTTCAATTTCTCTTTGTCTTCTCCAAAAAAATACGATAACGATCTCTTCCTACTGACTTGCTTGATAATAGCTTCAACTTCATTAACATTGTTGCTTTCATTATCATCAATAAACAGTTGATCCTCATCAGGCTCTTCAATTTGCAAAACGAAAAGTTAAAATACTGTATCTAAACTTTAACATTTGAAGTGAAGTATTTAACTCAAAATCATAATTATTGAGAACATGTGTGTCATCCAAAGATACGCAGTCAGATCCATACTTAGTTAACAGTTCAGCCTGAGATGTATTCATGAGCATCAATAAGAAATCTTCCTTTTTCAATTGAGATTTCAAGAGTTTCTCCTTATGGTTTGTAGAACAAGATAACGTCTCCATTAGTTCGCACTCCCATTATAAAAGCATCTACACTTACTGCATCATTTGAATGTTTAACAGCAGAATCAGATAAATTGAAGCACTGTTCAATATTGAAAAGATCTTTCTTTATAGCAAGATGAATTCGTTTTAGCTCTCCATTTGAAATTTAATTATAAATTTCATCCAGGTTGCTAATAAATAGCACTTTTGAAGCAATTTTTGAAGCTATAATTTGACGTTCTTCTTTATTACTAGTACTAAAGTATTCAATTTTCCTTAATCCAGCAGGGTAGTAAGCATCTAGCTTATTGGAGCCCCAAGTCTTAAGACTTGTTTACCTTCAGGGACGTAATTTCCCTACCTGTGGCATACGTCAGACATGACTTCCTTTTCTTTATAATATTTAGTTTTTTCAATCAAAAACTTTGTGTTGTCGTATTTTACACTCTTATTCCATTCATTAAATTGCTGTAATGCTTACAACAAACGTTTCACAAAATTTTCAGTTTTTTGTAAGTCATAAGGTGCGTCCAGACCAAGTGCGCAGAACTGCGCCAAACCAAACAAAGCAGAGCAGCGCTAGATTGCGCAGGCTGTGTTAACGGCGAGCCGCTCAATTTTGCGCAACTTCTAACACGCGCCAACGCGATCCGCTCCGTGACGCTGCGCGCTGTATTTAGAAGGGATTACACCGAGCGCGCAGAACTGCCCCGTGCAAAATGTCCTGTCCGTCGCAGAAATGTAGTGGAGAAGGAACTACGGAGTAAGGTGTTTGTAGTGATTATTTTTGAACTTGAAAACTTATTATTTAAATGTACCGCTCTTTACAAAGTAGGCGCTTAATTGCTAGTGCTACGTATATTGTCCTTGATGATTTAATAAAGAAAAAGCGGAAATAAAACTTAAGAAAAAGGAGACATTGGGTGATACTCGTGATGGAAAGTCGGCAAACTTGTGGCGTAAATCGTCTTTTGAAAGATTTATTTGCTGGTGGACAATTCAAAAATTTCTGTCGGATGTCAAACGAAGACTTTTATTATCTACTTGGTTTGATTAAACCGCGAATGAGGAAGCAGGACACTAACTATAGAGGCGCTATATGTCCAAGAGAAAGGTTGGCAATAACTTTACGCTTCTTAGCAACTGGAGATTCCTTCACGAGTTTGATGTATCTCTTCAAAGTCTCAAAGCAGTCCATCTCGACGATAGTGATCGAGGTGTGCCGGGCTCTGAATGATATACTAAGACATTACATAAAGGTAAGAACATAACGTTGTAAGGACAAATATTGGGTTGACCAGGGTCGTAGCTGGCCGAAGAAAATCAGGGTAGTTTTGAGAGAGGATGAGGTTGTGGATGCAGATCGCTCAGGCGCCCCTCACTTTTGTGAGAATTAAAATACGGAATGAACGGAAAACTTAAAACTAATTTATTAAAGCTAAATTAAAATAAATGTTAAAAATTATGTACAAATAATACAACAATAATTCTGGTCGTCCACGAACCACTGCAGAATTGCCGAGAAATATTCTCCAACGACGTGGAGACAGGATAGACGGTACCAATGGAAAACAGTATCTTCAGTCGCCGCAATCCACCGTGAAGATCAGGTGTCAGGCTATCGTTGTAAATCTCGGTTACAAAAGAAAGGCGGATCTTCAGTTGCCATACGCCACTGTGAAGATAAGGTTTCAGGTTAGCGCCAAAACTCTAGATTGCCGACGAACCACTGCTAGAGATGATCAGGTACGGGAACGGAACGGTAAAGGGTTACAACTCTTGGTCGTCGACGAACTACAGCTAGAGATGATCAGGTACTGAACGGAACGGTAAACGGTTACAACTCCACGTCGCCGACGAGCTACAGCTAGAGACGAATATGATTCTAGGCCGCCAACGAGCCACAGCTGGAGACGGGTATTATTCTAGGTCGCATCTGAGAGCCACAGCTAGATACGGTTAGTAGGTAATGACCAACTGACCCCTTTAAGGTAGAACAGTACGGCTTATATAGTTTGTCTGATCGGGCAGATCTCCTACTCTTCGGGCTCGCCCAGTAGAGCGTAATTGGGCAGTCTTCAGGAAAGCGCTGGTCGGGACGGTTCGTTACAACGTTATTTACTTATTTATTTCCAAACATGATTATACAAATCTAAATATAGAACCATTCAGACAGAGAAATCTGTAACGAAATGTTGCAAAGAGTTACAATCAGACGTAGTCATCTCTGGAGCAGATGTAGTCAGCTCCGTTAGTTCAAGTATAGTTAAAGTCGGACACTGAAGGTTGTATATGCGAATGATGATGAGGGGTGTATTGGAGAGCACTGCAAGGAGATTATGCTGTACTTGATGAACTAGTGTAAGTATGTTCTTGAGAGTATAGCTCCATTTCTGCTTTAAAAATCAAGTTATCTATTCTGTGCATCAATACACTTCTTTGTTGCTCGCTGAATTTCCGAAGCTTGGTTATAATGTGCTTCCCAAACGTAGTGCATTCGCTCTCCAGTATATTGTAGGCTTCAGACAGCCTATGATCCTGGCATTTCTACTTTTTTTTTGGCGTTCTTTTTCGGAGAGAGAATAAAGTTTTCTTTTAGAGGGCGCCCGGTGTGGACTCGGTTGAGAGCCGGATCTTGCTCCGCGCATTTTTGTGCGGCGCAGAACAAAATATTTTGTTCGGCGCAGTTCTGCGCACTTGGTCTAGACGCCTATAGATGTGCATTTTCAGGATGAAACTTATTTACGTGTCTTCTTAAATTAAATGGATCGCTAAAGTTTGAACCGCATTTTAAACAGGTTGACTGGTTTTTTTGATTGTCTCCATTCTTTTATAGAACTATATTTTTGAAAATATTTTGTGTTTCAGGTTAGGTTAGCTGTTAGGTTTTCAAGATGAATTTAAAACTTTATTGATTAAACTTAGTTCGAGCACGATAAGGAAAAAGTTACTCATTGACAATCAGGTACTCATGCGACTTATAATATTTCAATAGATTTTTATTCAGCAATAACCAAATATCGCTTATTGCAGCAGCTTTGTCAGTTTGAACTCTATCTGCCATACTTTTTGTGCTTCACGCGAGTTTCTGTTGAAATCAAGGTAAACATGATTGGCTTTTCTGTTCGTCTCCCTCATTTTAATTGACTTTATTTCAGATTACAATAATGCGTCAAACATGTCCTTATGTGTATACAAAGCGGTTACATTACTTGGACCTCCTAAAATTTATACTCTGAAGTTCAAATTCAAAACGGAAAGCAATGAACGAAGTAAATGTGTTTATCTCGTTTCCTAATGATATTGTGAGATCGCGTTTGAGATGAGGATGATGGAATCTGGTGCCATATATTTAAATCATTACTACGATCAACATCAGCAAGTGGTGGCGTTATAATGGCTTCAGTTTCTAAAGCATACTTCTCTTCTTCGTCGCTGTCCAGTTAGGCTGCTCTTTTTATAGAAATATGTTCTGCAGCACGAACATCTTCTAAATCAGATTCTTCGTCGTTGGTTATAGGGACATATTCCTCAAAATCATCTTCAAATGAATCATTGAAGACATTTCACATAAATTGACGTCATTCTATATCAAAAACCGCATTGTCACACAGATATTTTTGCCGCCAAAAGGGTTAAAGTTGGTACATCATGTGGTGTATGTATCTCCAAGTGTTAGTGCATTCTGTGGTTTTGTTGTTGATTGTTTGGGTTTACGTGTATCTAACGTATTCCCAAATATTGGTGGGTTTTGTGGTTTTGTTATAGATTGTTTGGGTATACATGTTCAGGTCCAGCGCAAGTGGTTGTGCACCACACAAGGGCGCCAATTAGATACAGGTGGCAAATTACGTTTTAAATCATATCAAACTCAAGCAGGTACAGTTTTTACTGTTATTAGTTCTTTCATGTAGTGTAGGTTTTTGTGCTTCACAAAAAGTGAAGTTTGAGATTTTATTTTGAAGTAAGGTCAATAAGGGGGTATAGAAAATCTACGTGCATTTCCAAATGTTGGTCTATTCTTTGGTTTGGTTGTTAGTTTTTTAGGTTCACTTATATCCAATGTATTTCTAAATGATGGTGGGCTCTGTAGTTTAGTTGTTGTTTGTTTGGGTAGTGTTGTGCTACCAGTAATCTTCCGGGGGATGTTTTTGCCAAATGTGGGTCAGGCTGTGCCGCATGAACTGCAAAATCATCAACTTTACTGTCTTGTATTTGTTGCTTACTTTTAAGGCTTCCTCTGCACATTTATAAAAATAAAATGATAAAGAATACTTTTCACAATTTCGTAAAAGAAGAACTTACCTTATCGTTAGACAAGCCAGCAATTTTGCTAAATCCTTTAATTTTCTATTAAATTTGCATGAAGATTTAGAACTATTGTATTGGTGCTGGGCGATCATTGTTTAATTCAGAATCTTTTTTTTTTATGGGTGTAGTGGGCGCCGTAGCTAACCCATCAAGTGTCCCTCGCGAAATTACCACCACTGGAATTGATTAACACATGGCTTCGATGATGGTGTTTAGACATTTATTCTTTCGTTCTTTATTCAATCATCATCATCCTACAATCCTACATCTCCAATCAAGTTATTAGTGTCTATTTTTGCCTTTTTAGGCTACGGCCAGCCTATGAGGTGTACTCAATAAAACCCTCGACGGCAGAGCCCCACCGAGTTGCTACTGAGTTCATAACTGTACCGTCGGGGGGGATTTCTACACCAAGTGGTCCCCTAGCCCATCTTGGTTCATGCTGTCTATGTCGTTGCTGTGTCGTCGTAAATCTGTTGTCTATCTGTGTACCTTGTCATAAACAATAATCACATCCATTTCCATAGCCATTTTCCCCTTCCTAGTTTGTTCTCTGACCCTGTCTTCCACCGGGGTTGGTTACCCGGTCTTCAACAGGGTTGCCCAGGTTAACAGGGTCCACCACGTGAAGGTAAGGATAAGTGATAGACAGTGAGAAGCTTAGTGACACCGAGGAGAATATTCTATAGCGTCATGTATTGCGCATCACTGCCCTTGGGGCCCAATTCAGAACATCTGGAAATTCAAAAAAATTGTAAATACTATATAATTACCACAAATGCAATTGAATAACCTTCTAGATTCTATGGCTGCAAACAGAATATTTTCTATTATAGTTGGAGACTAGATTGTTGTAAAAATTGCTGGTAATTTATCACTTGAGTTACTTGTAGTTTTCGAATTTAAATCGAATCCATATCCATCAGCTTTTGGTGGTTTAGTTGTAGTTGCTGATAGATCTTTAATTGCGATTTTAGACTGTAATGATTTCGTCTTCTACTTGAATGTTCGTTGAAATTATCGTCTGTTGTTGGTGATTGTCTGCGAGGTCTTTCTTTATTGATAAACGACTACTGTTGCTATTATCTAAACGCAAACTAGTTGTAGTTGCAATCGGGAACTTGCATGCGCCCAGTCGTTTTATAGAAAAAATACCGCAAATCGCGACATACAAGGTGATACTGTGAATAAGTCGATATTATAACTGCGACCACAGCTGATCTATTGTTCTTAACCCTCCATTTATTGATATTCCAGGAAAGATATCTTTCTAGCAAAGCTAACTATCTCTCTGGGAGACTTCTTTGCCACTTCAGCAGGTGATAAAGTCACACTGCCTAGGTTAGAAATCTTTAAACGGTATTTTAGTGAATGGTAATTGGGATGGACTATGGTGATCAATATTTAAGAGTTCGACTATTCTATCGTTTCCAAGACTGGTTGTTCTAAAAAATACTCGTCTAAAAGTTCAAGGAAATCATCGTTTTCATGTTGATTTTGATCGTCTAGTTGGTAATCAGGCTCGTCTTCATTATTATATAACTCTTCTGATATCCATTTATTTTAGGAATTGATAATTAGGGTTTCTGAATTGTTTGTGGAATTGTATTTCTTGTAGAAACACTCATTGGTACGGGTTTATTAGGCACAAAATTTTTGTTTGGTTTGAATACAATTGTTTCCAATTTGAATTCGTTTTATCAGTTTCTCTTCTGTATTTATATCTGACTCATTTTTTTCAATATCTGATACTTTTGAAATGGATTCTCTTGTTTTGCGTGGTTCACTTTGGAAAGTCCAATACTACTACTTGCACAACTTTCGTAGTCACTTAAAACATAAAAATGCACCAAATTACTAATTTTTCTGGTCAAAGTCGCTAAGATCACTTAGGTTCACCAATTTTATATTGGAGTCAATTTGTTATGACGATTCAACCGACTACGCCAGTTACATTTCCATTTATCGAATAAATGTACAGCAACTTCTGAAGCAGTTTTACTTCTTAAAGGACACAAAACTACAAATTTTGTCAAATTTAATATAAATTCATAGTCATTGTCAGGTTGTGTTTGCAAATCTATCAAATCAACTTGACAACGTGAATTTAATTCATTTGGTAATGTTGGGATTGAATATAAAACTCCAGTCTTTTGCTTTTAGACATATTAATGAACAAATAAACTCTGTTAAGGGGCGATTACATTGACCGACTTTAGTCGCTAGATGCTGGCAACTTTAGACGCTGCGACCAAAGTCGCTGTGTGTAATATACAAGACGCTGAACGCTCGGCGGCTGCGAATTTAGTAGCCGACCAATCAACTTTAGTCGCTAGACGTTGGCGACTTTAGACGCTGCGACCAAATTCGTTTTGTGTAATATCATGTAGCAACCACAATTAATTACACAATCAAATTTGTGTCATCGTACTGTTTTTGGTTACATTTTTCATCAGTAAGCGTGAAAAAAAATGTATTAAAAGGTAGAAGAACACCTATACCTTATAAAAATTAGTTTCAAATTTTAATAATTCATTAACTTGCGTCCACGTTTGAGAAACTTGTCCTGTCCCGCCTTGGCTCTTTGGTCACTTTAAATATAGAGTGTCATCATCAGCCATAATAGCTGTAATATTATAAAAATTAATAAAAATATAATTAGATTTTTACAGTTGTTTATAATCTTACTCAATTAAACTTCAATGTCGTAGAGGATTTGGAACATTTATGATGATCGCAAAGTATTTTTTTATCTATAATTAATAATAGTTAATAAAAAATTAAAAGTTGTTACATTATTATAAAAAGACTATCACGTTATTATTAAAATTTTTAAATGAATTACGAAAAACACAAATTACTATCAGATTTTTAAACATCACTCTTTAAACATTTACGCATATTCAATAATTAAACCATTGTTGCCATCTTTAACTTGCCCCCACTTCCGTTTTCATCTTTCTTCACTTCCATTTTGTCCATTTATTCTAGAAAAGTCATCATACATACAATCAAGAAAATGATAATCCAGGATCATCTAATAATTTGAACTGCGGTTTGTTGATTTTTTCCTTTGTATACAGTCGAACCGTGCAATTGGTTAATAAAAAGTAAGAGTAAATTTAAATAATTTATGAAATGAAACAACTTGTCGGACTTGTATTGCCTTTATTGTTTTTAATATTTAATTACACAACATTTCGATTGGTGACAATCTGGAATCGTTATCACTACTGATGGAGAGCTATCTTGGTCACATTTCCCATGTTTTGCACATACAATAAACTTGATTGTTCTTGAATCTCTAAAACTGCCAGAGACTAATCAAGTTTATTCTATGCTACAAAATTTGTAGGACAATTATGATGCTATTTAAAACCAGTAGCAGAGCTTCCAGTATTTTAACTCAACATCAAATTTATAAAAGTAAATGAACTTACTTATCTCACTCAATTTTGCTTTTCTGGATTTCTTTTAGGAAACAAAACTCCATTATCGATAAAGCGTGAAGTTAAATCACGCTGGAACTCAACTGTAGTCATATTAAAAGGTTTAGTGAAATTGAAGGATATGCCGTCGCCTGTTTTAAATTAATATAATCTTGAACAAATTATTGAACATCTCATTCAAATTCTAGAAATTTTTAACTTGGCTACAGTTGAAATGTTCAGTGAGAATTTTGTTTCTTCTTCTAAATTGATTCCCATCATATCATGTATTTTATCTGAACTAAGAGTAGTAAGTAACTTGGAAAAAGATGTTAAAGAGATTAAAAATATGTTGATGAGACAGACAGAATATAGGGTAGGATTATATTCAACTTCTCTTAAGTATGCTGGTTGTAAACATCATCCGTTTACCCATAACAAAGAATTCTTACAGAAAATTAAAGATAATTTCATAAAAGAAATGAAGACTGTAGAGTTTAAAGTGGCTGGTGTTGTATCTAATGCACCGAAAGATGAGACTGAAGAACAATATGAGGACAATCCATCCAGTGGCGGACTGGCCAGGGTGTCAGGTTGCCGGATGTCAAGTGGGCCCCCCTGGTTCGACAGTGAGTGGGCCCCCTTAAACATTAGATGATATTTCATAAATGCTAATGATTTTTTAGTAGGTTGAAAATATAATCAATTAATATATTGTTAATTATTTACCTGTCCATCTATTATAGGCATTTGTTTAAGAAAAAATACAAACAGCATAACAAAAACAAATAAATAATAAACAAAATCTCAGTAACCGGCATGAGAAAGGAAAATCAATTACAAAAAAGTGCATATTGTAGAATAAATAAGATAAGAAATAAGAAATTCATTCTACATTATGGGTGCCCCCCCTTCCTTATCACCTGGCAACCAATAATTTTAGGCCCAGTCCGCCACCGAATCCATCGACTGAAGGATCCCTAAGTTACAAATCCAAACCAATAAATTAATAAAATATGGCTGTAGCACTTAAATGTACTGATTGTTGTAAATATATAGAAAAAAAGTGGGTGTGTGTACTTAAGTATGCGTATTAGAAGTCATAGTTCTGCGCAACGAGCCATCTTTTGAAATTATACATCCTGCGACCGGGTTTGTGTCGCACAAGTGATGGCCAACTTGTTTAGGACTCAGAGAGTAGATTAGATTAGATTAGATTATACGGGTTGTTTGGCCATGTAGCCTTCCTGAACTGCGACCACAGCTGATCTATTGTTCTTAACCCTCCATCTATTGATATCCCAGGAAATATATCTTTTTTAGCGCAGCTAACTATCTCCCTGGAAGACTTCTTTGCTACTTCAGCAGGTGATAGAGTCACACTTCAAATTTCAGGCCCCACTACCCGCTTCATGTCCACCAGTTTGGCAGTGGGTAGTATGTGTCATTTTTACATTCTGGTTTTTTGTGATCCGTTTTACCACGTTTTTGACAGCAATTATTTCTGTCCTGATTCTTAAAATTTTGTGCTCTAGGGCCGTATTTCCAGCATTTGAAGCACTATCAAACCTAAGCGTTTCAGTACTCTTTTTCGACGCGAAGTATTTGCCGCAATGCACGCACGATCTGCCCTGAAGATGAGCCTGAACAGTTGGGCAATAATAATCATAAGGAACATGAAGAAAATCGCCTCCAAGCTGTCCAATTAAAAGAGATTTACTCAACAGGAAAGGTGAAAACGTATTTTTATCAGCAGGTTCTGGAACCTCTAGAGAATTAGTGCCTTATTTCAGCGGAAAGGGTGGAGTAATAAATCCATCAGGTAGCACTTATTGCAGATCACTCCGAGAGGGATTGCAGTATTCCGTGTTTTCACACTTGATAATCTGTAGAAACAATGAAACTTATAATCTTTGCTGTAACTATATAAAAACTTAAATACCTACAAGAGATATTGACTCTCTTGAACATGTTCCGTATAGAGGCCAAGTGGAGGTATACTCAGCGAAGACAATGAAATTTTCAGTCACAAGTTCGTTCCATAATTTTGACAGGACATTCCCAGCAAATTCAAAATGTTTCATTTGAAGCTCCTAGTCTAGTCTTTCCTTTGTCGTTAAGATGTGTCCCAAAGGTGTCATATGAAAGGACAAGGTCGGAAAGTGCCCGACTAAGCATTGCCATGCAACGCGCCACTATTGAAAGTGCTTCTTCCGGATGCATTGATAAAAATGTACAAAGCGTCTAAATTAAAGTCTTTAAAATGTTGTACAGCATGTGCTATTACTTTTATGTACCTTGGGTGTTCAACTGGTCCCCATCTACAGATAACATAAAAATTGGTTTCAAGTCACTAACAGAACCTTCAGAAATTCGGGCTGTTTTTCTTCCAAGCGTGGTCTGCCACGTTTTGGAGAACCAAACGTTTTTTGTACATCTTTGATGAGATACAGCACAAAGAAACCATTTAAAATAACAACATCGAATTTCGCGTTGACAACGTTTCAATTTTCTTCTCGAGAATTGTTAATATACTTGATTTATTAGTTTTTTATATTTTGCTATCAAGTTGGTACATAGAAGTTGGCAATGTAATAAATGTGGGACATTACTTGTACAACATCAATATTATGTTCCATTGAAATGCCCAACAACCGGCCGAATAGATCACGGTACATTTTGATCTCTTGAATTTTTCCTCCAATTTTTACCTTTTTTTTCTAGAAGCTGAAGAAAAATTCATTATCACATTTTTCTTTGTTGCTTTTTCGAATCTAGCGGGTTTTTCATAACAGTCTGAAGTAAATTTTTCTCTCAATCTGTTGCCATTCCATTCGATGTTTAATAAGAAATCAGCTGTCGTCTCCTATGCTGCCTTTCCAGTTGCTATATTGAATAAAAAGCAGTTTTCTATATTTTGACTATATGTATACATATTTACTTTTTGTTTCAAATTTTTCTAAGCAAAAATTATGCTTCCTCATCTTGTCTGGTTCTAAATCTGCAGTCACATCTTGATATTTCTTCAAACTTAGTTCTTGCTAGACAAATGAAATTATACTTGCACATATAGAATGACTCTTAGTCCAACGTTGGCGACCACCCAGAGGGTTTTTCCAGCATATGGATTTACTGTCTGCCCTAATGTGAGATCAGTAGGCTGTTGAAAAAATGGCTTTTCAGTCCTCTTTACTCCATATGAACCTTTTTTTATATTTTTCTTTTAATCCAGGATGTGTGTTGTCAATTCTCAGCAAGTTGTTTTGCTACTTCACGATCCAACGAGTATAATTTTGTTGATTGAGTATAAAAAATAAATTATCAATACTAACTATATGTTGAATTATCATCCCTAATTTATAATTAAATGAGAAAAAATATCGGGAAATGGGACAAATTAACGAGAAAACTATGTTCTAATGAACAAGTTTATTTGCCGACGTTTCGTGCGTATTTTGCCCACTTCCTCAGGGCTATAAAATACAAAATGGTTAGCATTACAAATTATAAAGAACATAATGTACAGTCTGTTGCTTGGATCTTTGCATGTGTACGAAATTAGTTAAGACTGATGTGTATACTACTATGCTGCATAGGCTCATGCATAATCTCAGCAGTTACAGTGGGACGTATGTCTGCCAGGGCTAAGACATCTGACGAAAAAGCTACTAACTAGTAAGAGAAAGACAGAACTATAACTGTATGGCGTAGTTTAATTATAGTTTCTTATTTGAATCAGTGGCGGCGTAGTACAACTGTCATTTTTTCTACATATTTAACGAGTTATTGTATAAAGTACCTTGTGTAATCGTTTTGCTCATTGATTTATTGTTGGTTTTTGAATACTTTCAAAAATTTATGAATCAAAAGCAGTATTTTTTAGAACTAAATTTTCGTTATTGAACTACACGGCACTGATCGAAACTAGAGTTAATTTAATTCATGTGACAACATGAAAAGGTCCAAACAACAAACTGTACATCAGATTTCATTATGTAACATTTACTAACCTCAAACTTAAAAATAAGAACATAATCACAAACATTAAAAGGTCTTGAATGTTGGATCATATCAAAAACCATCGTCAACAATCATTAACAACAAAGAACGGATTAAAACAGTTAAACAGTGATTAATACAATCGAGTAGCCACAAAATTGAGACACGTGATGTATAGTTTTAGATAAATTTGGAAAAAGTTGTTTCCGTTTTTAGTTTTGTGGTTGAACGAAATCAACATCTTTAAAAATGTAAAACACGCGTTTGATTAATTTCCCTGTTGATACAGTCGATAATAGCTGGAAGAAACATTATTATTATTATTACTATTATTATTAAGAATTTTCTCTGAATGGAAATTACCTGAGAAGTGTGTTGCATACCGTTTAATTGCTTAGGATCACATACTTATATATAAATTTACCGCGCAAGAGAGGTTTCCGACACCAGAAATAGTGGATGTCGCCATTTTGATGCTTCGTTGTCTGAATTGTTAGTTGTAAATTGAAATGTCCCTAGTGAACGGCTACTTTTCGCGCGCGGGATAATTAAAAATGACAGAATTGGAACAAAATGATGCAATTGTAATAAACAAACCAGACACACAACGACACTGAAGCATCAAAATGGCGTCGATTCTTTCTTCTTTTATTTCCTGTGTCAAATGATTGCGCATACGTTTAAAATCGGTATAGTTATTTAAAGTATATGGTTAGGATCCAAACTTATGATAAACGTAGCTGGCACACTTATAAATCATGACAACAAGGGGAGAAACATTTATTTGGAATACCTCTCCACTGTAAACAACACCCTTAGAATCATCACAATTGTAAAATATGGATGTATTCACCAATTTGTGTAAGTTAGAGGTTAGGAAAATATCACTTCTTAATCAAGATGAAGACAATGTTAAGACGACAACGGTCATATCACGTTGGCAAATACCGGTTCCCGTTCGATCACCGAAATCAAGCTAGATGTCGGGCATGGTTTGTACTTGGATGAGTGATCGCCTTGGAACACCGTGTACCGTTGTCTTTTCTTGCAATTTTGCATATTTTTTGCAAATAGTGCGTGCCCCTTCTAAACGATGATAATTTGCACCCTCTAGTTGTCATTCTGCAAGCTCAACTGTTCAACAGTTGTAAAACAAACATATCGGAGTATTGAAAATTTCCCTATTTTATACAGTCGATAATAGCAGGAAGAAACATTATTATTATTACTATTATTATTATTAAGAATTCTCTCTGAATGGAAATTACCTGAAAAGTGTGTTGCATACCGTCTAATTGGGTAGGATCGAAACCGAGGGGCTAGCCACTCGAAAAAATGTGTACAACAATTTCCATTTCTGGAAATATTTCTTGTATTTCCCTCCATTACTAACAATAAGTATTTCTAACTATTCCTAGGCATTGTCAACCATTGTCAAATATTTACAGTCATTTTCACATAATTTCAAATATTTCTCTTAGATATATCTGAAAAATTTCGCCGTAAAACTTTTCGTCGTACGATCAAAACCGGAAGATTAATCAGAAATTGGCGTAAACATAATAAATACACCTTCCACGTCTAGGGGATTCACAGAGCCGTTTTTGCAATCAATAATTCTCTTAAAAATAACAAAAGAACATTTCGATGGAGGAATTACATTTAAATTTCATTTATAGTAATATTTTCAATTTCTTTCAAATTTATAATAATAATTATTTAATCAAATGGTTTTTAGCACCATCATAAGATAACACCCGGGGCCTGTGCCCCTTTCGCCCCTCCGTTCACACGGCCCTGCTAAGCAGTACGATTTATCTTTTGAAATTCTGCTTATCTAAACAAACAATTTCCACTGTCTTCTGCTTTTCACTGCCCACATCATTGCCAACTGATACGAACCGCGAAAATTCTGTATATTCTGTATATTCTGTAAGCTGAAGAATTTTCACAAGCATTTCTAACTATTTTTAGCAATTTCAAGCTATTTCCAAGTATTTTAGAATATTTCTACTACTTTTTGAGTATTTCCAACTATTTCTCGTATTTCTTGCATATTTTCAGCATTTCTGTTGCATTTCCGAATGATTTCCAGCAAAGTGTACAACTATTTCCAGAGTGGTCAGCCCTTCGGATTTATCGGACAGGCCGGTCGTCAGTTAAGTTCAGCAGTGATGCCACGTCTACCGATTTTTCATAAAAAAATCGGTAGATTCAAATATCGTATCGGTAGGTGGGAGCCAAAAACGGTAGATCTACCGAAAAATGGGTAGACCTGGCATCACTGGGCACAAACCGAACTGAACTAAACTGATGACCCTACACACACATACAGGAAAATCGAAAAGGAAAAACTGAACAGTTTTTCATTTTCGATTTTCCTGTGTGTGTGTATGGGCCTTAAAGCGATAAAACAAATGCCTACAGATCACCATAGTAACCAATTATTAATAATTTTATGTTTGTCATTTTTCAAGTGGCATTTATAACGACGAAGCGATTTAGATTCGTTGTATTAGTGTGCATTTGTGTGATTTTCATATTTTTATTTTAATAATTTTAAAATATTTTGACGATTAATCGACTTATCGATTTTTACATTTTTGGTTATATTTTAACATACATCAATCATATAGATTTCATCGATTAACTGAATACTGAAGAGAGGTAAATTGTCTCCAATTTTGTAAATGTAATAAGTTTTTTCGATCATTTTTTGTTA
>JAZBGY010000830.1:0-38266 GCA_037414755.1 Lydus trimaculatus | reverse complement strand
AGAGATACAAATGTAGTACCTAATGTAAACACACGATAATAATAGTTGGTTTACCCAAACGGCATTATCTTGGAACGTTTTATTGGGAATACTAAAATAGTAAGCGTGACCAGTAGCATAATGATCGGCCAGATGAAGCCAATGTTATAGAATACACAATTATCGTTCATTCACTGAAAACATGATGATTGCTCCTGTCATTGTAGTTTACTTGAATACAAAATGATTGATGATGAGCGTCAGTCAAGTTTAGTTAATTTAATATTACGGCTTGTCGATATCACGTTAAATAATAATTAATTTTTTGAGTATAGCTGTTGACATTTTAATTGATAAAGTTTCTACTAAATTCAATTTCTGACTGTAGTCTTATTGTAGATTTGAAAATAATCAAGATCAAATACGCATCATTAAATCTTCCTGAGCTTCCGTCATAATTGAGTAAATCCTCGACAATCCTGCAGCTATATTATGATGAAATGCTCTACCGTGTACTTTGCTTAGGTATTAAAATTCTATCAATTTCAGGTACCTACACATGTTTTCGTTTCTATCTAGATAACTTTGTTACTTGTGTTACTGCAGTTTAAAAATGACAATAAGTTTTCGAATTTCAATTACTTGAACCGATACCCTCTCTAAGCTTCACAACTAGAGTTTCTACATCGACTACACTCTGAATTACAGATCGTTAAGGCTATTCAAACAATAAACCTGAGAAATTGGCGATGATTAAAGTTTCAACTACTGTAAAATCGATCCTCCTAGTGCTACGTTTCTGATTTACTCTTTAAGACAATCATCACAGTGTGGTTGAAAAGCTCAAACATATGCCTAATTAAAGATACCCCAAAGGTAGTAACGTGAAACTTTCATTACTGTGTTCCAGGGATGCAGTGAGTAGAGGTTGCTATCATAAATTTTTTACTGAGCTGAAATAAAACGAAATGTACCAATAATTTATACTGTAAAATTGTCTAGACGGTAATACAACAAAAAAGTTCAATAAAAAACGAAACGTAAGAAATATATTTTCAGAAATAATACCGTACTAATTAACAACAGTTCCGTTCGTTAATGGTCTCTAACGGAAGAAAATTAATTTTTAATGAACTAGAGATTATATCCGAACATTTTAAATTATTCTCAATGAGTTGGATGAAATTTACCAAAAATTTCATTTTTTTTTTTTTCTAAAATTACTTTAGTAGAGAAAATGGAAATGTTGAATTATGATAATTGTTGTTTCGTACAAGTTTGTTGTTTAATTTATTCTGTTTCATTCTCTTTAATTATCCGTCACTATTCTCATCTTTCGTGGCGTATGTAGCACTTTAATACTCTCAAATGAATCTTCGCTCAGTAGTTTTTGTAGCTGTTGTTCATTTGAAATTGGATAGTGAATTAAAGAGATATGAGGGAAAATACAGAAAAAGATTAAATTTTTATATTCAAGAAATTACTTGTTTGTAAATTCAAAACAATAATAACGTTATACTTGTTTCCTGAAAGACTAAAGGTCAAATTTGAATTATACAAAACTCTGTACAAAAAGTTTTAGACGATTACTACTTTTAATTAAATTTATTATACTCAGAGAGTCTAAATGATATTTCATAGAGATTTTAATAAATAAATGAAATGAAAAATACTTCAGCAGGAATTATAATTATTTATATTTGAAATTAGCATAGTCGGCCAAAATCCATTGAGGATTACTAGACCCATCGGTAGTATAGTTGGTGATTACGCCTGACACGAAATAGGAGACCCCAGTTCATAGACCGGCTAGTGGAAGTAGATTTTTTCAGGCTGACATTTAACAGAGAAACGACTTGTCCAAATATTTCTTCATTTCATTCAGAGAAAGTGTCTAGACTTGATCTACATTTACCAATAGAATAGATGAGAATGCCAAAAAAACTAAAATATCGAGGAAAGAGAAATTGGAACAATTTGTTAAGAGACAGTTTCTGTCGTCTTTGTCTGGAAGTTTTCTAGTAGATAATACAGACAGACCCTCAGTTTTTCAGACAAAACTCCAAGTATACGCTCATCAAACAACAAAATTAACTATTTAATTTGATTAATTAAAAATGTTGGCGCATCCACTGAATTTACTAAGAGTAGAGAGTATTTAGATTCCTATTAACTCCATTTGTAAAGAGTGCAACAACAGTAAAACGAAAATGATAAATTTCAATTTATTTCAAAACTTCCCTCTAATGGTCAAATTAAATGAAGATACCCCCAATAGAAAACCATCCATATTGATATCGATTCTTCATAATTGACACAACTCTTAACTCTTCATTACCAATAAAGCATTGATGCAATATAAATCTTTTCAAATTGAATAATCTATTTATTCAATAATATAAACAAGACCAATACGATCTAGTCCTTTTAATTTTGATTTTCATCAACTATGAGGCAATTATTCAACGATTGTAAAACATTTTGCTTTAATTCAGTTGGAAAATATGACAAACAACCAGCGATAAACAAATTATCTCTAGACAAATGTGTTATTTCGAAAGATTATTTATCCATTTTCATCATAGCGTTGTGAATATGCAATTTATGAAAAATTTATGTTGGTAAAAGTCTCAACTAATTTAACTGGAGCAATTCGCTCATTCATCAACATTTCTCAATATTGTTGTTACAAAAATCTACTGGTCGGTTGTAACGAAATTCGTACATCACTCACAATACTGCTATTACAAAAATGTTCAATATTGCTTTACAAGTTTAATTATAGTAGATTACACTTCGGAAATGGCAGTGAAAATGTCCATCGCCTGTACATCAAACGTTTATATATTTTGTATGGCAATATTAAGTGACAATAGTTAGCTGAATATGCGAAACGTCAAAAGATAAACACGAGGAGCTTTTCACAGTTTTGATCTGATTAAAAAACATTTCAGCTTTCAAAATACATCAAAATTTAATAGGACATTGGGGAAGTTTAAAATCGGTTCAATTTCGGAAAATAAAAATAATTCTGATCCAAATCTCTATCCTAACCCAAGGTTTCAAGTATGTGCTAGAAGCGGTTGTTTACAGAGAAAACTGGAATTCGATCGCAATCTTACCTGATTTAGCGTGCTATACCTAAATGTAATGTTTGGTTACTGAATGCATTTATTCAAACATCACAATATTGACATACATTGAATCACAGATTGAATCCCCCAATCAATATTTAATTTCGATAGACAGGTAGGTATTGTCAAGATACGCTTTTGATAACGATTTCATAAAACTGTCGACAAATTTCAGGTAGGTATAATTTACATTTTATAGAGAATAAAATGAATAATTTGTACGATAGGCAGAATTTATCTTTAACCATCTGTTAAAGATTACAATACAACGAAATTCTTTCTGTAACAGAATTTGAAAATTCATTATTTACGTAAACCTCATTTTTGTTCCTATTTTTTTTTCTTCTCTTTACCAACTCATCCATTAGAGACGTGAAAGACAAACAAAACCGTCTACACCACAAGCGTTTATTAATTCAAACAAAAAGACCTCATAATTATTTCGAATAGTTCTTGTTCAATTTGTGTCAGTTGGAGGTAGTGGAACAAAAAACGAATCCATCACGATTTTATTTATTACCGGAAGAGAAGAAAAATTGTGTTTTTTCTTAATAATAAATGTTGACATGATTAATTGAAGCTACCTTGTCAAAATAAGAAAACAAGAAAAAATGAGTCTAACAGAATTATAGAGGAAAAACGTAGATATATCGTTAACAGACCAGCCATCGGAGCTGCTCAATATCTACCTCAGAAAAACAGAAATTTCTTTAAGCAACCAAAAGACCACGTGATATTTATACGAATTATGTTATCGCGATTTCTTGTAAACTCAAATTGTAGAGTTTGCTGCTGACAGAATATTTGGCCTAATTTCTCTATTTTTACTTAATATACCCATAAAGTAACAGCTTCCTATACCACTTTGTTTCTTATATACAAACAATACTGTTGAAATTAAATAACATAAAGGATCACATCTTAAAAATAGATAATGTTGAAATATTCAAAATGTAATGTAAATGCAATGTTCTTTGATAGTGCAGGGTAAGCTGAGATCGTACCTGCTTTGTGTCGACACAGAAAAACACATTTTCACATGTCTACTACATCAAAGTGATTCAAATAACAAACTCAAAATAAGTAAAAAAGTAATCAAGAAACTACATCTAGCATGTATGAGAATTTAATAAATTCTCTCAACTTTCATTTTGTTTGTGTTTCTTTTTCAAAAAAAAAAACAAACAAACAAAATCTGCTACTTTAAAATTTCTCACTAGATTCTAGATTTTCTCTAAGTTATCGCAATTTTCTTACCGTTAAAGTAAAAATAATGTATACATGTGTGTTATCTCAGGTGTAATTTATCAAAAAATAACATCCTCAACTAGATCCTATTGTTGAAGTAGTCGTAAAAGTGAGTGCTGCGGAAAATTGCAATTTGAAGATATATGTGATGTTATAATATTCTTGTTGAAATCGGTGCCATAAATCAAACTTCTTAGATTAATATCAACGATGAATATATGCAATATGTAGTATATAATGGTACCTATTACACGTTAAAACACTTCTATAATCTTAATAAAATCACATAAATTCGTATGCATGTATTGGTGTATTTTTTTCGTGATTTAACATTGCTGTATTGGGTACCGTTAAGAGATTGATAAAAAAATTGATAAAAATCTATAACATTTTTTTCACCGTTAACAAGTTGTATGAGAAAAACCAAAAATTCGCTTCATTTTCACTCGTAGCACATTTAAGCCCTATCCACACTATCGTGCCAGTCTCGGTTCGATCTCGAGCCGTTCTCGTGCCAGTAAAATATTCTTATATGGGAAATGCATAAGCCTATTCACACTGTCGGTACCGCTCCAGCACCGGTCCAGTCTCGCTCCAAAACCGATTCATCAGAAACTATATTTGACCGGCATGAGACTGGCACTGGCTCGGCATGGACCGATAGTGTGGACAGGCTTCGTTCCAATCCCGGTTCGTCCCCGCATAGTGGGGATGTGTTGACGATACACAATAACAATTTATATCAAACCGACCGAGAGCGGCTTGATAGTGTGAATATGATAGGATTTTACTGGCACGAGAACGGCTCGAGATCGAACCGAGACCGGCACGATAGTGTGGATAGGGCTTTATTTGTTCGGTGTGTTTGTCCTCTATGCACACTCCAGGAAGAGTTACATGATTTTATATGAACTAAAATCTTCCATTTATAACTATGGAGTTTTGTGTTGCCGAGAGCCTATATTTGACTAAATAACTACAAGATTCTAGTTGAATAATTTATAGGATGGAATTTTTAACAACCGTATTCCACCTACCATGTCCTAATTTTCTTATATAGAAAATATACTTTCTTCTACCAAATAGAAAGTGACACTTGTGAGTAATCACTAACTATACAACAAACAAAGAAAGATGAGCGGCCTATTATTTTGTCATCTGATTACCTTACAGGTGGAAGCTCATCTAGCTTATCTTATAAATTACGAACCATTCTAAGTTTTGTGATAATTTGTACAACTGAATAAGTCCAGAGGCTTTTAGACTCCTTCAATAGAATTTACAAATAACTATCGGAAGAAAAGACAAGAAAAATAAACAAATAAATAAAAGCTTCAGAATCGTACTGTTATGTTTCTCTACAAAAGCTTTTCCCGTGACGATTGAAAACTAAAAAAACACACAAACGATTTCAGCCTACGGCAAACATATTGTGAAAAAAAAACAACATAAATAGGCATAAATACATATACATATTGATTTTTCTACATTTATTCATATCAGAATTGTTAGAATATTCAAATGGCTTTTGCGAAAGCTTTAATAACCAGCAGTTTTAGACCTTTTGGATACTTTGCTAGAAACTTTATTGATTGAGATGTCGCTTGAAACAGCATGTTCCTTATAAAAAGAAAACTATCTAACAATAAGTTCAGTGTGGATATGCAATAAGAGAAACGACGGCATATATGTTGTTTAGAAACTTACTAAACGTGATACGAATATGTGCATATGCACGTTTTTGGAATTTGTAATAACGTCAGAACGATTCTTTAGAATACAAGCGCTGATATTTATAGGAGAATAAATAGATTAGCTTCCTCTGGTAACTAAATAAAGGTAAAAACCTACCTGAAATGATATAGAAACATTAGTTGAAAGTTAAATCAATACAAGCGCATTCCCTACCGTTTGTTTCGCATATAATTCGTACGTCAAAAATGGTGGATGAGCCGAATCAACTTTACCCCCGATTGAATTCAATTTAATTAAAACGAATGACTATTTAGAACAATGAATTGCAATCAACTTATGACAATTAATTCGAAAGGTATGATCTCATGAAAGTAAATACACTGAAAAATAATCAATTCAGAACAAGCACGGCTGATAGACTTAAAACTTATCTCTGGCTATCTTTTTCAAATAAATTAAGTTAGTTCTATCCTATGGCTAGTTTTTTCAGTATCAGGTAATTCGATTGAAGTATTATCCTGGTAGTAATAAAATAGAATACCAACAATTCGTATGCTGTTGCAACAAGAGCTGAAGGCTATAAAACTAAATAGCTGTTTTAAAATCAACGAATTGAATTAAATCGTCGAACTCTGTCTGTTATCAACTAAAACCTATAGACTACAATCTGTGTGGAGTAGTGTGCAATTCTACCGTTTGAGAACTATTTGCGTAATTACACAAGAATAATAATAATTCAAAGTATGGTAGGTTTTACTAAAACATCCTCAACATCATCATAATAACTTATACAGCAAGCTACTTTTACAACATAAACTATAAGTCAAGAAGGAATAGGTTTCACATTATTGGCAATGGGCCAAACAGTTTTGTTGTTTTGTTCATAATTCAATTGATACAGCTACCACAGGAATGGAATTTTAAAATTCTCTCAAAAATTCCCACTACCTCGTTATACAATTGTGTCACACTCAAACGAAAAAAAAGAGAAAAGAAAAGACATTTCTCTTCTACTACTGATTATGATCATAAATAATTTTCAAATTGTTAGAAAATCTATGGAAAGCAAAAAAGTGGAAACTTCAACTCAATTAATCACTGTTTAATGAGGGTCAACTAGGATCTGGTAGAAACGCAGGATAATCATTAAAATTTAAAGCTTCCGCAATACGATGGATTCTTTTTAATGGGATCTTTTATTCACTTGGTAAAATTGTTTTTTTTCCATCGGAAAACTTGAATTTAACGCAATTTAAACGTTTCACACACAATGAAAAGTTGTTTTATTTGTTTAAATTTGGCTCATTTTTTTGTGTAATACTCACCTTACGTGGTACTACAATCTTCCTATCCATTCAAAATGTGATTTTATGAAAGAAAATAAACATTAAAAGCAATCAAATCGTCCTATATCCGTTTTTCATAAATCTAAAACGGAGATCTTAATCTTTATTTATGTGTTAGATAGATATATCTCATCGTCAGTCACGCTTCGATCGCTATAGTTCCTTGAACTACTGTCATAGCAACTATCTGTGAATCTTATCAGATAACCATTGTTATTGAGGATGTCAGTAAATGATGCGAACCTATACTGGCAATGGTATTCATCTGGAATTCTTGTAAACAAAAGCATGGCTTCCTTTATGAAAATACACCATTTGCATAATGATGATGTGGGAATTGTGTATGAGCACGGCTTTTTTCTTTGCTGCTCTCTTATCAAATCTACTTTGTCATTTAGCTTCTAGAAAAATCATCCAGGTGTTAATTTTAGAATTCACCACCATTTCCTTTGTTGTGGTAAGTTTAATATCAACAAACACCCTTGGTCGCCCAATATTGACTATGTGATATCCGATTTGCCTCTATTATTGAGGTTATCTGAATAATCAACATTAAACATTGTATACTCCATTATTATATTACACAGTTCGATTGTTGTATAGACTTGTTGGAATGCAATAATAAGTATTTGTCTTAATGTTGAAGAATCGTCATTAGTATACGAGAGCTGATTATTCAAATAGAACGAACATTCCAACGATTATCATTTTCAACTTGTCGTTTTTCATAGAGGCTCCTTTGAGCCCTTTGCACCACTCTCTTTGAGTGTTTTATCGCTCATAATACTGCTTACTCTTGCAATTCGTTTCCTTAGCGTCTAACTTTTATATGATTTATTTCATTACAGTTCAACTATCTGTTATATAGAGATGTTGTTTAGGACACCAGTTATTTGAAGACAAATATTGCACTATTTTAGTAATAAATAAATCGATATAACTCTCTAACGTTCACTTTACTTCTCTTATTCTTATTAGCTCTTATTGAGTTTCGACAAGGTATCAGGAGACACCGACTATGGATTGTAAATTATCGTCAGTTAAAGCTAGTAGCTTGGGAAATGACTCTTAATCGACATTTTAACCTTAAATACACATTACTTGCAAAACCGTTCAAGATTTATATCGTCCTCCAGCAAAATTCCAATTGCCGTTACGTTACAGGTTAGATATTTTTCTATTTCGACATATAAGGGTGTTGAAAAATCTCCCAACACCCATTTGATTCGATAAAGCATACCGGTTTATAAATGGAAACAGATGAGATTTACTTTATTTAGTCTTTCGACTTCTTATATAAAGAATTTAGAAAAGCAAATAAATGTTACTATCAACGGCGGGTAGGATCGTTAAAATCTACAAAAGAGAATTAATTAAATTCAATGGAGTATTGTTATATAACTTTTATACATTTGAACCATCACATCCAGTATTCTACCAAAAAATAACGTATCACTTCTCCATTCTTCGTCTATTGTTGGCAGTTTTATCAGTGTATTGTAACTGTGCTACCACATAAATAATGTAGTAGTTTACCACTACGATAGCCACTCTATCAAATAAGGAATAAAAGCTTTTTGTTGTGAGTATCAGGGATGAGAACTATACATATTGTTTTACAGAGAAATCAAGATATCAACATATGCAAAAATGATTGATGAAGCGTTCGATAAATTCTTTGTACGAAAAATCAAAAATCATCCCTTGTTATGGATTGAAAATCCAAATATTCGTGTTCACGATAATTATTCTTCTTCTAACTGGAAATTTTCAATTTCCTTGTACCTAACACACAAAGAAAAGAATACCGCTTGAAAGTATTGAAGTTCTTCCACCAATTGAAACGATATTTAATTGTGAAGAACAAGTTTACAAACTATGCTAGAAGAATTTGTTTAAATTTTTCAGGAAATCATAAACATCCAATTTATCGCTCGTTTGTTTTATATGTTGATAATTTATTTGACTTCATTTAATTTCCAACAAAAGCAGGAAAAGGGGTAATTGGAATAATAAATTAGATTTTAGCGAATTATTAGCGTCTATATATACGTTGCAAATAGGGTAATTATAAGAAGAAAGAAAAAATCGTTACTAGCCTGTTTACTTATCGAATTATTTCAGAAGACAGGGTTCTTAGAGTGCTTTCATTTTAATAATGAAGACTGTCGTGTGTTAGATATTGTTGTTTAGCAGTTCAAATGAGATGTGGAAATTAAATTTAAACAAAAATATCTACAAGAAAGTCTTATTAGAAAGAACATTCATGAGAATGATAAAAACCAGAAATCGGAAAGATAATTATATGGAAATTAATGTTGTTTAATAAAAGCCGCTTTTATATTCATTAATTTTAATGAAGCATTTGAAGAAAACGTAGAAGCACGTTAAACCATTTAAAATTGAATTTCATAAAAATGTAAAAAGAAACAATTGTCATACAAAAATCCCCATATGTTTCTTGTTAGTAACGATACTCGAGGTCATAAAGCAAGGTGGTTTCAAATTCCTCTCACAATCATACAGCTTCTATCGAACATTAGGGACTTGTAGTGCTAATTTTCTAATTGAATTTCATCATGTTTAAACCCTGACTTTATTAATTAGATACCCACACAGTGTACTATCAGTAATTCAAGCAATACCACCGCTTGCTATCTAGTTACGATTCTAAATAATGTTTATTACAAAATTGTTTAATGTTCATTCATTTTTTCATGTTTGTTATTCATAACATATACAGAGTTAGTCATTTGAAGCTACTGTTTCCATATTTTTCAGACAAACTAAACAAAAACACACGAATAGAGAGTACTCTGTCTAAAAATAACTTGATAGCAAAATGTTCCTTACCGATAGAAGCATTTCTAAAATGAAAAAAACGGTCAATATCTCTGAGAAACGGAAAAAATATTGTTATAATCTACACATTCCGTAGCTCGGTTGTAGTGGGCGTTTTTGTTTACTTTAGAAACGGTTTTATCGGTAAGGCCCATTTTGCTATCAAGTCATTTTAACTAGAGTACTCTCGATCCTTTTGTTTCGTTTCTCTAAAAAATATCGAAATTGTAGCTTCAAATGACTAAACCTGTATATCAAATATAAACAGAAAGTTCAATTAAAATCATATTAATTCAATAATATGAATTGATTTCAAATAATTGAGGAAGTTTTCCTATATTTCAATCTCGCTTATTATTGTTAATTACTTTGAAATAATTAATTACAGATGGTTGGTTGTTTGTTCATTGTTTACTTGTTCATTTCAAAATAATTAAAATCAGCAAAATTTAGATTAAGTTTACTTCTTTGTTTGTTATCAACAATAACTTTATAATTACTTTCGTTATAGTTTCATCTGTTACAGAAATGTCACTGACGGATTTTGTCATTTAGAACTTTTGTAATTGTTTTGCGATGAAATAAACGAAACAATTAGCTTTTGTATTTATTTTTTTTTCCATTAAATCATCTCCAGCAGGAGCGTTGTAGGTGTAGGTATAGACAACTCCGAACGGCCACCAATCATTAAAAATGTGTATCCACATGTTGGCAGTATTTTATATTAAACGATAGTACCGACCATGTCCTAAACTAACAGAACCGCTGTTTAATCAACAAACAGGCTATTTCAACAAAACTGTAACCAAATCCGGAGGCCCTATTCTGAACTTTTTATTACTAACCTTTATTGCTATGAACCAGTTGAATTTCTACTACAAAGAATTTTAGAATTTGCGATGTTTCATCATTTGAATGTGAAGGTTTTTCAGCAATTATAAAATTCTTCTATTTGTCATTCATAGCTATCAACTATTGAAATCATTAAATCAAAATTTTACTGATTTCTGGAAAAATCCAGTTATGAAACGCTCCAGTAATGCATCAGGTGATATTTATGATTCGATTCAAACAACTGATTTTCTATCACGGAAATCATTTATTGACAATAACGCCTTGGGAAACTGGAATTTTCTGAAGGAATTAATAGAGAATTTATCCACACACACATACATTGACGAAACAAAGTTTTCTAATTAAAACGGTAATATTGCAATGAAGCAAATATTTTGAACAGTAATCTTAATTAAGTTCTAAGGGTTGATCAAATAACACATTTTAATTAAGTGTTGGTTGAAAAAGGTTTTCTTTTCACAATTTAAAGAGGAAATCATTAACGGTGGACTATAGGCTGTTTTTGTTCACTAGACAGGCGGGTATACTGTTTTTGTGTTTTATATACGAAACAATTTCAACTAGCTAATGCAATTAATCACTTAAGAGTGATTCTATTTTTGGACCACTTTCAAAATAATCCTTGATAGCATTAGAAGACCCTGTGAAAAGATTCTACAGTATTATATCTTGATATTGTGGTACAACAGACTCACACACGCAATTTTGCAGTTCGAATATTTACAACTTGGCGTGAATTCTGCACCTAAGTCGATAAAAACTTGAGTAATGTTTTCGACAATAGTCTGAATACACTTCTACTTGGCCAGCATTTTTTTGAATTAAATCTAATTTGGAGCAATTATCCTAGTGACCGGTGAACTTTACAATAACATTTACAAAAGCTCCATCATAATAATAGAAATACATTCAATTGAACAGCTATAATCGATTTACGATTGTTAGTAGAGCAAATAGTATAAGAACACAAATAACAAATTTAGAATTGTGAAATCTGATACAAGAATATATATTGATTTGATTCGAGATTAGTTGACTAGAATTGTAATGACTGAAAAAACAGCTGAAGCAACGAGCAAACGATATTCACATCAATCAAAGCTGAAAGTGACAGAAATTGCAAGAAACAAAGTCATAACTCATAACTGCGCTAAAATAGGAAGACAGCACGTATACGCTCACAAAGTGAACCAAAACTATTCACCTGTTTCCCAGATGAAGTTAGACATCCAGCCTAGAAAATCGATAATGCCAACTGCAAGAAAACTTAACATCAAGGTGTATATGGACTAAGTAGATACGTGAAACATAGCACACAGTTTTATTGAACGTGTATAAGAAAGAAACCAAACTGTTTGGAGTCCAATGTGACTAAAAATTCTGGCATCTGACACTTCCCTATATGCAAAAACTGCACACGTTTAAATGCCAAGATAAAAAGAAAAACCGAACAAGTTGCCAACTTTTTCTCAAGACAAAACCACTACGTTTCTAAATTCTATTTTACGTATTGAGTTTTCACAATATTCACGTAATGGCATCTAACATGATTCTGCTTTTAAATTTTCTAATACTAATTCTTACGATACGACAACAATATAAAGAAAATGCTAAATATGTTACAATTTAAAATTTGTAATTCTTTAACAACACATATTCTTCTATAATTTGAAAAATGTAAACCAGTTAGAATTTGCATAGGATTCATCTAATTATACGGACCATTTCGATTTGCATCCAAAGTGTGTCATGTTTGGAGTACAAGCTTTCACAGTTTTATCCCCACTTCAATGATAAAATTTGGTCACGAATTTAGCATTGCTAATGTCTTAAAGTGCTGATGAAACATAAACATTTTCCGATAGTTCCCCGCCCGTTTAAGATGAAGTCTACTTTTGTTTCGACTACAGGCAGAGATTGTATTGCTGCCGTACGAAAGAAATTGCATATGTTTTATATAAAAACTGATTTATACATAGATATAAACGCATAAAAGAGCTCGTTTTCCATTGTTTGCCTTATTTCTAGAAAAACTGATTTCCATCTTAAGGCGCGTCTCCACAAGGACACATTTACCCGGCATTATGCTGCAAGGGTTGCCAAGAGCACTTGCAACACTATTTACGGTTATGTCTACACACCGCTGTAAATTTGCGTTGTAATTGTGTGTCTCCTGTGTATTTTGTTGCCAGTAGTTGGCATCATAAATCAGCCGATTAGACTCATGACGCAGTTTATTTTACAGTTCTGCGTTTATTGCGGTTTATTTATAATAAATGAATATAACCGATACTGCCAGTTTCTTAGATTCTAGGGTTCTATATTTCATATAGTGCTCAAAGTACTAAGAATTGTAAGTTTTCTACATTTATTCGTAATGCAACAAACTAACTAATCATAAAACACGTTGCTTGCAACATTCCTTTGATGTTTATTCATTTACCGCTTTCGCATGAAATGAATTGCAGGCGTTGACTGTGTTCCTGGGACACGTGGACATGTGTCCGTGTGTAGACGCACCTTTATATCAAATATTTTTACGTTGCGCAAAACTTTAGTTCTGATTATCACTTGATACCTAGAACTATTTTGAAATTTTACAATAAAAAATGATAAAATTGTAGAAAATTCTCTAGACGTCATCATCAAAAGTACAATTTCTCTTACTTGTTTCTTTCTTTGACATATTTCAGTTGAATTGTGATTAATTCGTTTAATAGTATGTCAACCAGACGTATGAATGTCTGTTGGCGTTGAATTCAACAACGACAGAGCAATTTCTTTTGTAATATTTCATCCGGAATGAAAAAGTGGTTGTTATTTTGAGAAACTAGATCGATCGGTTTGCCGAAAACACTGAAACAGTTTCAGCGTGTCGATGCAGACTAAATAAATTAGTCAACTGTCCTGCTGTATTAACCACCAACTTTTTAAAACCTTTGGATTTTGTGGTATTGGAATCTAACATATGAGCCAACAAATCCTTAAGTAACCCATTCATCTGTTTATTTGTAGACGATTATCGTTCTATATATATTTATTAGGGTTTATAAAGTGAATATTTCGTTTGATTGTGAGTTAAGAAAAAAAATCAATTCAGCTATCAAACTACCGGGAAATATTACAGACGATTCGGTCACCTGTAAAATTTTCTTTGAATGTAAGATCTACAATTTCGCTCGAATAAACTAGAATTCAACACGCAAATCAACGAAACCTTTAGCGAGAAGTATTTGGTAACAATAATATCAGATAGACACCAAATCTGACAAATTCTACCGATTTATACAAATATTCATGAACGTTTGTGATCTCTAGAAATAGAAGCATGTTAAATATGAAAAGTTAAAGTAAATGCTCGAAGCATTATTGCATTATTTATAGCACATTACTATTAAAACTTATTCTGAAACTGTAATTACTAAAGCTATCTGATTAGATTAGATGATAATATCGTAAAATTGCAATTTTATTATCAAAGTTGTATAATGAAACATCTCTGTATATTCAGTTGTAATGGTCGAAGTAGGAGAATTGCAGATCCAATTCAACACATATGTAGAAAAGGAAACAAACGTATCACATTGAAAAGCTGATCTAGTCGAGTTTCTCAATTGATACAATTATTTGTTGACACACATAGCTTTCCTAATGTCCTTTCCTACTTCATTCTGGAATCAGTCCAAAAGAGTTGTTATCTCAAAAATACTTCACTCGATTAAATAACGGTTAAAATCACTATTCACGTGATAAGTGATAAAACATAACTGGTTTGGAAATGCAATGGTAGCAACAACAGCCCTGGCGCGATTTTCCTGTTTATCTGCCAAGAAAGGAAATCGTAAAGTTTTCATTTAAGCATTTTTGGTCAGGGCCGGCGGCAACGGGCATTTAGAGCATGCGGTCCATGCGAGAGCTTCAATGAAGGAACATCACGGCCCTGGCACGATTCAATTGTAAGAAAGTTTTTATCAGGCTATATGCTTGTTTGCAGAATTTTGTGTTTAATGCAGTCTATCTAAAGTGAAACGGTGAACGGTTCTTATGCGCAGATTGAGTTTTCAAGCAGAATTTTTAAAAATTGATATTTCTTTTGATTAAATTAGCACAAAATTCACCGTTTTTTGACAAGAATGGCAGAAAATTCGTACTTATTTTGATAGAATTAGGGCGAAATCCACCGTTTCTGAACAGAATCTTCCGGAATTCTCGCTTACTTTAATGAAATCAACGTTACTTTCAACTTTTAAGAATTTTTTGAATATTCGAATTTACAAAGATTATCCTGTCAAAACCCCTGTTTCGTTACATCTAGCGAACCAATATGTGGCTGTTCTGTCAAAACTTATATGAGAAATTTCAAATAATTTAAATTTTTATTATTTTAAAAGAACAACGCGTTCCTATTGCATGCGCGTGGCATAAAGTCTCGCACTGCCACTGCAATCGTTACCTTCTACCTTACAAAACAACTGAAACTGAAACAAATATTCTTTTGGATAAAATATCATAGCAAGAACACTTTGTTGAAAATTGGTAATAAACTAGGAACAAATTATTTCAAACTTCTACAGCAGATGAGAGTAAAATGTTTATTTTTTTTTGTAGCGTCAGTATTAAAATTCAATCCCAGAACGCTTGTGTTTTGTGTATTTTGTATTTAATAACAACAATAAAAGGCACATTTCTACAAATATTCATTGTAAAAATCTGTTAACAAAAATGAGAATAAAAAATCAATAATTTATCTTAACAGTTTGGTGGAGTAGAACAATACAAAAGTTAATTGCATGTCCGCAGATGTTGACGTTATAACCTTCAATAACAACTGTGGTATGTTTGTTTTCTGTAATATTCTTTCACTTTTATACAGAAAATTACAGAACAAGTTTTCGTTGAATGTTTGTTAGAGAATAGACAAAAATAATTTTGAACACAAACTACTAAATCTTGCCTCCCGATTCAAGCATTATATGCAAATTTACACCATACAATTGCAAATTTTGACAACTGTGAGAGAAACTGGTACCCCATAATTTAGTTTTTGTGCTTCCGCTCGACACTAACTAGTTCTCTCTACATCTTCTATATCGTCCAAAAAACACATTCTTGCCAGTCTAAGTCGACAAAAAATGAGGATTTTTGTTGCTGAGGTTAGTGTCATCCTTTGTGAATTTGTCAACTTTTTATGGGAAGTATTTGCAAATATCCAAGAAAATATTATGAATTCCTAATGTAAAACATTTGAATATTTGAACATAACTGGAATATATGTGATTTTACAGGTTGTCAAAAAATATCAGTCCTCATGTAGAGGTAGAAATGGCGCTTTAGCGAGCCACAGAGAAATTTTAAATGTTCGACCTGTAACTTTTATTTTATAATTTCGATAACTAAAAAACTTATTTTCTATCCAATTATTGTGTATGGAACACCCTGTCTAATGAGAATCCTCTTGTAATTAGAATGAAATAATAAAACTACCCTTGATTATCTGTTTCCTGCTGTCTAAACTTTCTTGTTCACACATATCTAATACAAGTTCTTCTTAAATTTACTTTTGTCATTGTTTGTTTCAGCAGGATGTCAATTTAGCAACGGAAAATGCTGCCCACCATCCAACTGTTATTGTTAATGGTGGCGGCATCATTAGCGGGTAGAACACCACGTTGCGGGGGTGTTTATACAGCTGCTCGTGGTATATTACAAACACCCGAATTTCCAAATAATCTTCCTATACCGATAGATTGTGAATGGGTGATTGATGCACAAAATTTAGCAACAATCAATACATCAATTATTGTCTATTTTACACAATTATTTATTTATGAAGGTTTAACATTTACTGAATATCAAATCTATGATAAAACTTATCAAGTAGATGGACGTATTGTGCATAGTGTTAATGAGACAAATATTGTGCAAGTACGTTGGGTGCAATCGTTTCAAAATTTTCTTGTAATCACATTAAAATTGAATAGTATTGATGGTGTACATTTACGAGTTTTAGACAAATCTCTTGATATTTATGGATTTAATATAACTTATGAAATAACAACAAATGGTGTACGTACGAATTCTTGCACCATGATGGATTGTGGATTCACTGGCATCTGTTACGACCATTATACGTGAGTTATTTTTGTTCTTGATATCGTTGCCCATCCATTTATGAATGTTATTTGCTTTTTGTTTGATTGTTAACCAAACAGTAATCAAAAAATTGGTAATTTATAACAAAATAAAATCTAATAAAATTCTGTATTGAATTGTTAAAATAATAAACGTCAAAACCACAAAACTGAAAGCAAATAAATTTTATTGAGTTTATGCTTCAGTGAATATGCAAAAATAATGCTTATACATGATTTAAATTTCATAGTAAATTCAGTTGTGATTGTTTCGATGGTTATACTGGCACCAGTTGTTCGTCAGGACCAAAATCACTGTGTAATATTGATGGAAACCACACTTGTAAAAACGGCGGTACCTGCGTGTGAGTATGATTGTTTAATGTTCAGTTTATTTTTGCAATGTTTTCAAAAGGCCCCTAAAGACATGCTATACGATTCAGAATTTAATAGCACTGGAGATTGTTTTTCAGGAAAGCTCAAAGTAGCTTAATATCAACAATATACTACCAAATGTACAGGTTGAGTGTTATCAGCAGTTTAAAAAATGTCATCCCAGTTTTAACAGTCTTTACTTCGTTTTCCATTAACTAATAAAATAATTAACGACATGGTATCAACACATTGTTATTCTATTTCCGTATTTTAATTAACTGTTTTGTTGACTGAAAGTAGCTTTTACAAGTATGTGGATGTTAAAAAAAGAATGTTTGTGTGTTGAGCAACAAAGAGAAAAAATAATAGCAATTTTTTCAGCCTGTTTCAGTGAGGCATTTTATAGCCTATCGCCTATTTATGTAACTTTGTCCGACATATCTAGAGCATTTCTATGATTTATTGATTTCTAAACGTTTAATTTCTCGACAATCATTTTCTTTCTATGATAGCTCCCATGCAATTTATCAAACTGAAGTTCAATCTCTATATTCTGACAACTTAACTCATTAGAATCTCATCTTGTATTTATACATATGCAGTTAAGCTTTCCTCAAATATTAGTTGAATCCTTTATAAGTGGATTTAACTAGGATTTTCCAATATAAGGGATTCAGACAGTGTCTTTCTCACCTCATTTAAATGCAAAATATAGAATCGAGGATTACGCATTATATAGAAAGGCTTGCTGGAAATAGCCGATTTTTATTGCGAAAATCAGACAAAAAAAACTAATCTGAATAAATAACGGAAAATGAATTTAAACAGAATGAGACAGATAGGAATATTTAGGATTATACAGATTTGGCGTTTTTAATACGAGCATAGGAAAAATACCAGCATAGCCTACTCTCATTGTTAGGGGTTTCGCATAAGTTAGAATGAGATAAATAGAAAACAAGCGACATTTAACCAAGAATGTCGATCTACTTCCATCTTTGTCTGATACGCTCATGTACGCTCATGTTTCACCATAATCATGAGAAAGATAGCAAGGTATGGTTTTTGTTGAATGGAAGAGAGTGCGATGTTTAGAGAATTTACGAATAGTGGGTGTTGTCAATGGCTCGAATTCTTAGACATTTGACCACTTATTTCCTGTTGATCTCCTTCTAACTTATGTGAAACGCCTAAAAGTGTGAGTTACCGCTATTTTTTCCTATGTTCGTATAAAGAACACCAAGTCTGTATAGCTATTTCAGTCGTCTACAGTATAAGTAATCTACAACGAAAAGGAATCAATACAATTATTTTCATTTAATTCACAGCTGAATATTTTATGTTTCATCTCCATTAATATGAAACATTCACTCCAACAGTTAACAATTGCAACATATACCTTGGTTTCAGACAAGCGTGTATTAACTGAACAGAAGGGATAAAAGTTTCAAGATGCTATGTAAACAAATTTTCAGCTTTATCAAAATGAAAGAATACACAAAACGTAAAGACCCAATTCCAGGGAAGAGGAAACAAATCGTTTCAATTAAATACGTTTTACGCTAATTTAAATATTTCACATTAATAAGCCGATAATGTTTCGGGTGTTCTTTGACATATAAAACAAACTACTTTGGTATAACTGAAGCCTTGAAAGCTTAGGTATTGACGTAGAGCTTAATAAAACAAGATATCGTACTGATGATATTTAGAATGTCGACCCACTTAATTAACAAATTTTAAATAACTATAGAATTGTGTGGTAAATTTGATTGGTGGTTTGATTATAGGCATGTCGGGACAACAGCTGTGAAATGTAAATGTCCACCAGGCTTCACTGGTGACACGTGTCAAATTCCAATTAATACACAAGATGGTAAGTCTACATCGTTAAATTCCTATTATTATAGCTATTTGTATATTTATTACTCAATTATAAATTGTTTGGATTAGTAAGAATCTTGTTATTTTGTTGTAATAAGTCAACAACAACAAAAAAATATACAAAAGCCGTCCCTAAACGGATGTTGTAAATTGAGTCTAGTGAAATATTCAAACGAAACCACAATAATCCGACAGGATGTAAAGGATATATCTTGATGAGAAGGGAGAGATACCAATTCCTATCATGTCCTTTCTGTATAATCTGGTTTATTTCTACTGATTTATCGTGTTTTGTCTTGTTACAGTATGTGATAGTTGTGTATCGTCCTGTTCATATGATGGAAATCTCAAAAATGCCTGCAAATGTAATGATAAGAAGCATAATTCATCTCAGGGTAAGTTTTACGTAATGTATTCCGGAAATTATCATTATCCTTAACATTGTAAGAAAATTGTTGCTTGGTGAGCTTTTCCACGAATAATATTAATTCATCTACCTCTGGCAGAGTTCCAAATGCTTTTAGTACCCTTTGTGATTTGTTTCTCTTCTAGAAATCTTTTGTAATGTCTATTAAGTATTCCAAGCTTTTTGTATTTTACCTAATATATTTTTCTATGGACCTCCAATTGTATGTACTCCATTAAATAACGAGATACAACGAGAACTAGATTTATCTCACAGTGGGCCATATTATAATACAACTAAACAAATCCAGACTGAAAGATAGAAGAAAGAAGAGAAACACTTTAATGATTTAGTTTGATAAGAGTATGCATTAAATTATCATTTTTATCACATTTTCTTTTGATATTATTGTTATTTTTGAAGTAAAGCACGTGAAACATACGAGAAAACTGATAGCAAATATGTGCATTCGTGTGGAATTAATTATACTTTAAACTACATCTCTTTGTCAATATAAAATCCGCATGGTTGACTGAATTGATTGCCCTTCTCATACATTCTTTTGCGTTCAAAAGTACTTCAATAAGTCGATCTCAAAAAGAGTAAATACTAACAATTTTAAGTAAAATTGTGGTAAATATTTCGAAATATGGATGATATGTTAGAAAATTTGTGATGAAAAATCGCTACGAATATTGATAAACTGTAACGCTTTGAACGACCTAAACATGTGCACCTGTTAGAGATATAATGTCTCAGAGGGAATCATGAGACTTATATAGCTGATACACCATCATACACCCAAGAAACTTCTATCTCTCCCTACTAAAACTTCCTTTAAAGTTTAACTTTAACTCATATACGAAACAGGAGGCAGTAAATGACGTTCGAAACATGACAATGAAACGAATAAAAACGGATAGATTGCGGTTGTGATTCATTTAGAAATTCAACAGATGAATTGTATACAAAGATAAAATTTATTTCAGCGAAAAATAAAACATAAATAAAATCCATTGTTGTTTTGTTTTATTGCCAGAACGAATTGGTTACTTCTGTATGATGCGTATAGGAAATCTACCTAATCTAAGCGATGAAGCATTGAAAATTTTCATCCGGGATCAGGTGAGTCTTTTTCTTCTATTCCCCTGTTTTATCGATTACTTAATTAACAGCTTGTCTTGAAACATTATTATTATTTTACTGGATAAAACAAGGAACGTATTTTTTTGTTGAATATAGCCGACAGCTACACCATAAATCTGCCAAACTCCCAAAACTTGTACATTATTTTACTCTACACGTATTTTTCAAAATATATTTCATAAATGAGAACAAGATAAATAAAAATACATAAAGACAACAATAATAATAATAATATTATTTGCTACATGGATCGTTGAGTAGATGTTATGTGGCTGTAATTCAACTGTTTAAAATGCTCCACAACTGTTGTTTGGTCTACAAGAGTTGTCCACAATTTATGGGTTGAACGTCTCGGGTCCACAATTACTCCCATCTTTGTATGACCCTCTGATTTATAATTTGTACGGGTTGTGAAACATGTTTTGTACACTAATTGAGATTCCTCGACTTAACATTTTCTCTTTTTATGCTCCACTATGAGTTCTGAGCAAGATTCTATAATATGTCGTTACAAATTTCAGATCTACCAGACGTTGAAAATGAACAATTCACGAATAGGAGAATTGAAGGTAGAAAATGTGCAGTAAGTTATAGTAGAGTGAATCCTCATTTTTTTTTTCTGTATAAATGGGTACGTCGACATTATCAAATATTTATTTCAGGTATATTCGGGTAGGTGTTGATGTGACTTTTTATCTGTTAGCTTTGAGAAAAGACGAGAAACGTATCCATTCAATTTTGAATGGATGGGCAAATCGTGGCTATATTGCAAATTTAACTGTTGCCGACAAGAAATTCACCTTTAGACCTTTACTTGAACTTAAGGTTAGTGTTAGACTTGTAGTTATAGTAGGAGAGGATAATTTAAACTTATACTAAAACCGATAAAGAGCCAAGAAAACTAAATCTCCTTATAGAGTATCTCCATTAACCATGACGGTATTATACGCCAACACAACGAGTTCATCTTATCATGTGTAGCACGTGGATCAGCAACAATGACATTCCGTTGGTTTAAAGATGGTATATTCATAAATACAACAGAAGCGACAAGGTATAGACTGTTAACGTTTGACAGAATGACAATGAAATTCTAAAAAAAACGGAGTTATTTTCTAGTCACAAATGGACTCGACTTATAAAAGATCCTCATCTCGAGGATCAATATACAGCTTTATTTGGTGTTGAAAAGGCTGACATTCTAGATGGTGGAATATTCACGTGTCAGGTCGAAGACTTTGGATCACAACAGTGTTTATCGCGTCGTGTTCTTGTCAAGGGACCGCCTGTCATCAAAGTTGTACCCATGAGTCAAACTGTCACAAAGGTATACCTTAACTTTCCTCATTTTGCATGAATATTTAAAAATCTAAATAAAGATGAAAATACTGTTATCCTGGGAAAATCGAGATTTATTTGTCAATCGAATCTAATAATAAATTTGTATACTCGAATAGAATTTTGTAATTTAAATATGAAAAATTCCAATTAAAATTCCACATGATTGCATATCAACAACAACTAAAATCTACATATTTCTATACGTATGTGTAGGGTAGCAATTTCACAATCAACTGCATCAATATTGGCAAACCAATCAACAAATTCACATATAGTTGGACGAAAAACAAAGGATTAATCCCTGTACGTACCAATAATGAGAAATATGAAGTCCTATATCCCGATGGTAGTATTTTACAAGTTCTCAACATAGAGGTAGATCAATTAAAATATTTTCCATTTTGTTGACCTGTTTATATAACTATGGATGCTGATTTGCAGAAATCCGTTAAATATTCGTGTCTAGTCCAAGATGAAGCCGTCTCAACTGAAGTTATAATTAATATTAATGTAATTGATCGTGATTTAGTAAAAACATGTCCATCTCAAACTTATTTAAATACTGAATGGACTGAAACTGCTCCCGATACAGATACCTTACAATTCTGTCCGAAAGACTACATTTTTCCAGGTTATATAAGACGAACTTGTACATTGAAAGATGGAATTAATCCCGTGTGGCTTTTACCGGATTATTCTCATTGTACATCGAGAGAACTTGATGAAATTTGGAAAGATGTAAGTATAACATAGATAAGAGTTTTAATGATTCGGTTAATATTTGTTTTACAGTTTAAATTGTTGCAATTAGGCTATGAAACCGCAACAATTATTCAAACATTAACAAATTGTCTGTTATATCTAGAAACAAGATCTAATAATGGTTTATATCCTGGTGAAGGAGCCCGCATTCTACATTTACTAAAGGATGTTATTTCATTTAATAGAAAGCATCTAACGTCAAACCAATACAATATCACAGTTACAATGTTTGATATTGTCGATAAGTTACTAAGAAATCCGAATTCACTCATCGAACAAGAGGTTAGTTGTTGTTTTTCTTCTCTATCTTAAAATAAGAAAAAAATCGACAATCCCACATACTCATGCAGCATCAATTTAGAAAATTGTCTACATGATAAATCGTTTGACTTGTTTGACTTATAAAATATATTGCTTTAGTCAAACTATAAATTATACGTTTTCCAAGAGGAAGATGCTAAAGAATTTGTTTTAATGCAAATTTCAAACAACTAAAATCCTCTATAATCAATCTCTTACAGCAAGTGGAGCTTCTTCAAGAAGTAGTCAACCAACAGGTCGAGATGGCCGCTACATTCTTGAAAAACGATCAATTTTTCAACGTTTCAAAATCTACAATCGAGTTACATTTAATAAAAATAGAACAAAATCATCTAGTGCAATTCGACCATTTCAAAAAGGCAACAAGGTAACTAATTAAAAAATTTTAAGTCTTTCAATGTAAACCGATTGAAAACCACTTCAGATGGAGACCACATATATTGAGTATTGATCAAACAAAGGCACAACCAATTGGTATTGTAGTCTATCGAAATTTAACCGATTTCTTACCGACCAGATCCGTATTAAGACTAAAGTGAGTTATTTCGAAACAAATTGCATTATCTCGGATTGTTTTTTTTTGTTGTTGTTAGAGATGGTAGCGAAATCGAATACGAAATAATCTCCCAAGTGGTTCATGTATGGCTAACAAGACACGAAGTGAACGTTTCACGGATCAGTCTTGAATGGAGACAAAGCGATATAAATTGGACAAAAGATAAATGGAATATACGGTGTGCAATTGCAGAGACTACGATGTATGCATATTCATGGAATACCACAATATGTTTAACACAAATTATCAATAATAGTCTGATTAGATGTACATGTTCGGAGGCTGGAACGTTTGCTTTATTGTTAACAAGTCATGTACAAGTAATGTCAAAACATATTGATAAAGAACAAATCCGTCCTAAACGTTATATTATATTAGCTGGTTGTTCTATATGTTTAATTGCCTCTCTATTATCATCAATTGTACTATTTCTTCATTGGACAATAAAGCAATCTTGTATCGGTTTTCTAAAATTTCAATGTTCGATATCGATTGTAGGTGTTATGTTGATATTAATTTTAACAACAATCACCGAACCATCTGAAGTAATAATGAGAATATTAACAATAAATTGTAAATTTAATTTGATCTTTTATCTTCAAGGGGATGTTTATGAATGTTATGACATTAATTGAAATCTTCTTCCTTATGGCTATGTCAGCTCATATCAGTATAATACTTATCATCTACACTGAATTAGTTGAATTACCAAAATCAACAACATCAAAACAAACAATAACTGGTATCAGTATAGGTGTACCGGCAATTACCGTTTTTGGTAATCATTTAGTACATCGTACAATGGATATTAAATTGAAATCATGGTGGTTGATAGCTGGAACTTTGACATTTTACATTTTTCTAAGTGTTTTAACGATTTTATTAACATTATTTGTTTTTTTATGCAGTATAGTTTATATTAAATTGAAAAATTTAGCAACCGCCAATGAGAAAGATGGGAAAACTGTGAAAAGACGGTAAAATTAACAAAAAATCTCACAATATCATTCTTAGATTAGAGAATTTTCAGAATTTCATTATTGAAGAAATCAGTTTGTATCTTCTCATCATTGGTTTTTGTTACAATCAGTAGTATACTTTATGTTAATTTTTTCGAAATTATTTGGTGGCAATACGAATTCTCCACAATAACAATCTTACAGGTAAGCATAAATTGCAAGAATTCCCACTAAATACATCATGACTGTGGAGAGAAAACAAAACTTTTTTTGGTTTGGAAAATGGTTGATTGAGCTATGCAGTTAAGGAGCAATGTTTCTGAATGCTTAAACATCATAATAAATTCGGAAAGTTTCAAACAACTATAAAAGTTCAACAAAGCTCCGTGTTGAAAATGGAATTAAACGAATGCAAGGTTTAAGTAAAGACCGCATAGTGAGAGAAACAGAAACAAAAGAAAACCATCAAATAAAAGAAAAACACCAGTTTGTTGGTTTCTTTTTTTTTATTCCTGTGTTTTGAAATTCTAATGGAAATTACGAAAATACGAACAAAAATTTAAATCTCTCGTTTAACAGGAAAAGTTCTACAAACAAATCACATAAAACAAACTTTCTTAATCTGTCTTGTTCATAGACTTACTCTATAATACATTCATAGAATTGACTCGTTTTTTTCTCCATTTTACAGGGTTTAATAATAGTCGTCTGTTATGTAATCAAATCAGAATCACAATTCTATATCTTACATGGTAAATTAAAATCAAAACCAAGAGATGGCTTCTTTTGTGTTGAACTAAACAGAAATCCCTTAAACTGTGAGTTATTCTTGTCTAATTTTCTTTGTAATTTGTTTTGATTAGTTTGATTGTAGTTTTTACAAAAGAAGATGCTAATGTTGAATGTGAAGGTATACCAAAACAACAAAACACAACAACAAAATCGATCGAATGTTATCAAATGTCGGATATGCGTTCAGGTTTACCTGAATGTGTATCAAATACAATGGAAACACTTCTAAATGAAGATATTATCAATTATGGCCGTTCACATAATAATACAGTTGAACATTATAATCATAGTCCACAATTACATCGAAAGAATGCAACATTTAAATGTGACGATAATCAAAAACAACAACAACAACAATCAACAACAATAACATCACCATCAAGATGCCGTTCACCGGATATAATAGCAACGAATAATTGTACAGAATTAGATTTGATTGCATCACATGCACCTAGTATTATTATCACACCAGAAGAATCAATAAATCAAATATTAACAAATTCATCTAAAGAATGGATGACAAAACAACACCAAACTGAAGATAAAGAGATTGCAACTGTTTGTGATAAAATTGTTGAAATTGAACCAAGTATCATTGTATTACCGGCAGTAACCGATAAAAATAATCTTGATAGAATGTTGGATCGTATCAGTCACGACTTGGATTATTTATTAAATCGAAATGATGATATTTCTGAAATTACTACTACTACTAGTAGTAATAATAGTAGACATATGAATAATTTACGTCGTTTATCAAAAACTTCATTACCTGGTGTTATACCGGAAGTTGAAGAAATTGATGAAAGTGATGATGTTAAACTATCTGATTCTATCACTGATAATAAGCAATGAATGAATTAGTTGAAACTTCTATTAACCGATTTATCGAAGAAAATTGTGTAAATATTAAATAACAGGGTAATTGTAAAAAGACTGCTCCAAAATTTTAGTGTAAAAGTTATGAAAATTTCATTTTTTAAAAACTAATCTATGTTAGATAATTTAGAATTAAATCAAACAACTGTGATAGGAATGTTAACAAATCAAAAATGTGATTATTCACATAATTTTTAATTTAAAAAAAAGTGTTAATTGTGCCTTATTGTGAGATTTTGAAAGTAATTACTGATATTTATATGTCGAGCTGAATATTATTTTACCTGTAAGTTCCTTAATTCATTCGCGTTCGATTATAGAAAAACTTTTTATTATAAACTTGTGGTAAACTTAATGTGCTCTGTTTATATAATTCTTACTATTTTCTAATAAATATCTATGTTCATTCGAATATTTTATTGATATTAGAACTGTATGTATTTGCCATTTCCTATTCGTATCTTCCCTTTTCTATACAGACTTGGCATTTTTAATGCGAACATAGGAAAGAATACTAGATAACACCACATACTGTTCCAAGAGTTACCCAATAAGTTAGAATGAGATAAATAGAAAATAAGTGGTCAGACATTTAAAAATTCCGGTTCTTGATATCCGCCCACTCTTAATTTTTTCGGTCTTTGTTAATAATGTAACGACAAATTTGAGGTGGTAGCTGGCCAGAGGAAATCAGGGTAGTTTTTAGGGAGGATGAGGTTGTGGATACAGGTCGCTCAGGTGCCACTCAGTTTTGTCAGAATTCAAATACGAAATTAACGGAAAACTTAAAACTAATTTTTTGAAACTAAATAAAATAAAATGTTAAAAATTATATACAGTTATTTACAAATAATCCAACAATAATTCTGGTCGTCAACGAACCACTGCAGAATTGTCGGTAAATATTCTCCAACGACGTGGACACAGGATAGATGGTACAAACGGTAAACAAACGGATTCTTCAGTCGCCACAAGCCACCATGAAGATCAGGTATCAGGTTAACGGTTAAAAACGAAAGACGGATTCTTCAGTCGCCACAAGCCACCGTGAAGATGAGGTTTCAAGTTACCGTCAAAACTCTAGGTCGCCGACGAACCACTGCTAGAGCAAAGAGTATAAGATAGAGGAGAAGCAGAAATATAAGTTTAAGCGACCTCTGGTGTTTCAGGTCGCGAGGGCAGACGGGGCAAGGGGATTTTTGAAAAATATGTATAGGAAATAGGCGATTAAGACTTTGTCGCGGGTCTGAGACACCAGAGGCGCTGAAACTCGTATATTTCATTTTAGCATTGGCTCTTATGGGCTGCTTCCCCTCTATCCTATACTCTTTGTGCTAGAGATGATCAGGTACGGGAACGGAACGGTAAACTGTTACAACTGTAGGTCGTCGTCGAACCCTAGCTAGAGATTATCAGGTGCGGGAAAGAACGGTAAACGGTTATGATTCTAGGTCGCCAACGAGCCACAGCTAGAGACGGGTATTATTTTAGGTCACATCTTAGAGCCACTGCTAGAGACGGTTAGTGGGTAATTGCCAACTGGCCGCTTTACGGCAGAACGGTATGGCATGGTATGGCTGTCTATGGTATGGCCATGTATGGCTTATATAGATGGTCTTCTTGATCGGGCAATTCTCCTACTCCTCAGGCGTGCGCACTAGAGCGTAATTGGTCAGTATTCAGGAGAGCGCTGGCCGGGACGGTTCGTTACAATAAGATCATGGAGAAACATCAATGGGCAAATGAATCAGACAAAGATCCAATTAGATCGACATTTATTGTCAAATACCGTTTATTTTATATTTATCTCATTCTAACTTATGGGAATCCCCTAAGAGTGGGTGTCGATGTTTTTCCTATGTTCTTATTAGAAATGCCACGTCTGTATAATGCCGTTGACTAATAATAGATTTATTTCAAAATAAAAAAAATACAAGCAGTAGTCCTCATGGAACTGATCAAAACAAGAGGTAGAGTATTAGGATTTTTTGATTTTTGACTCCGATAGTCAGTACACGGTTAAGATAAGGTGGGCACACACGAGCGGACTTTTTAAAGGATCTGGTCCGCTCTGGACCAAATCCGCTAAAATATTCGACCGTGTGTGTTGAAGCTGACTTTAGGATCAGGTCCGTAGGATCAATCCGTTGAACTTGATCCGACGGATCTGGTTCACTGTTACAAAATTACGGCGGATCTGATCCTTTGCAAGCGTGACGTAATAGCCTGCGTGTATGGAGTGGCCATAGTGATGCGTCCTAAACAAACCACTATAGAAATCAATAGATCTTTTAAACACGTTTAAAGGATCGACGGATCTGATCCCACGGACCAAATCCTTCACAAAACGTCGGATTTCTGCGCCACACACGGAGATATCCGTTCCGCAATCGGACTTGATCCGCTAATCCGCCAAATTTATCATTTCTCCGTTAGTGGGCACTGTAAAGGATCTGGTCCGGCGGATCGAGTCCTTGGCGGATCATGGGATCTGATTCATCGGACCAGATCCTTTAAAAAGTCCGCTCGTGTGTGCCCACCTTAAGAGTTGTCAATTTTCTATTCACTCACACTTACAATTAGTACTAGTCATGCTTATTTATGTGTGAGGACGAGTGATAGAGGTCTTTTTAGAATAAAAATATACAAGTTGAGAACTAGGTCACGGTGGAGACACGCCCACATCATCAACTCGTGTACTGTGGTTAATCAGATATAACAACGTGTTCACTCTATTGGCTAATGTGAAACCCCCTCCGACTTTTTGATCCAGAAAGACCTCTAGTGATAAGTGCGAGTAACAAGTACTAACTTCGTGTAAACAAGGCATAAGGCATAGTTATATCTGAAGTTTGTAAGTTACACCAACTGACAGGGCCGAAACAAGGGAAAATTTAGATATAGACAAACCGGGATCTTCCTTTATCATGATTTAACATTACGATCTTGGAAACCGTAAATGATCGGAGATTTAAAAAATTAATTTGATGATGGCCATGATGAAACTAAATGTCGTATCGAAAATTTGCTATTCCACAGAATTAAAGCCTTTGTCATCTCAATTAAAAACTTTTCCTAACATTTTTTTGATCAAAGTAGATTAGGGTCGGCGCGTGCGTGTGGCGCCTCCACCAAATTTCTCAAATTCCACACGCGAAAGTTCCCCGGCGCATCCACCAAAATTCAAAAATGGAATAGAATCGGCATCATATAACTATTTCTTTGAATAAAAGTGCTACAAGAGCATAATTCGTAGGCGGTTAAAAAATTTAGCGCCCCTAATCCATTGACGCCCCTAGGCTAGTGCCTACTCTGCCTATAGCTAGTTCCGGCCCTGCCAACTGATGCTGTAGAGCTACAGTCTGGGTAACATTTATCAACAATTAATAGTTTAAAAAGTTGAATTAATTACGCAACGAAAACCAAAACGGCCTTTACACAAAACAGTGCCAACAAACAACTAAAAACATGTAGAAACTTAAAATAAACAAAAAACGTAACAAATTTGGTAAAATCAAACACGTAAACAAACGCATACTTTTATCTGCTACTGTGCGTTCCTAAATTGGAAGGAAATCAATTTTTCTCAAGAAAAATCTTTCGCATAAATTTACCGCTAATGCGTATACAGAGCCGGCGCTAGGATTTATGCCGCCCTGGACAAGAAATAAATGGATGTTTAGATTAAGTCTTAGGCCTATAAACCTTTCTAACAGCCACACATTAGGTAAATAGATTAAAAAAGAAAAAACGAAAGTTTATTAAATAAGATTATATTCCAAAATTTCTGCATAAATCTTTGTCAGAAATTTTGCCTCCCCTGCCGCCCTGGGCAAATGCCAGATTTGCCCATACGGTAGCGCCGGCCCTGCGCGTATACCAAAAATAGTTAGTGCACTAAATAACTATCATATTTTAGCCCGTTCCCAATACTCACCCCTAAACACTGCTGTTACCTAAAAAAGTATATTATGTTGTAAAAATATTAACAAAAATGCGTTTGAGACATTACCTCTCTAGGAGGATCCAAATATAGGCATTTCTAATCATGTAGGTACTGTGCTACAGCGTTATCGCAACACAATAGTCGTCCCATTGTTGATGTACTGGGAATCTAAAACATTTAAAAATAAAATATGTAAATATTGTCTAAAATAATTAATTAATAATAAATAACACGTACTACATAATTATGTATTTTATTATTATTGTAAATAGTTTATAAAAGCACTACAAAAACACACAACGCACAAAAACACTTGAAACAAAACAATAACCTAAAAAATAGTTTTTTTTTTGTAGTAAATTACCGCCACAATCGCGTAGGTTTTGATCATGCGTACCAATTTGAGATATTTTTATTTATCAAATTAGTATCTGATTGGCTGCAATTTTGATAAAAGGTATCAATTATCCTACATTCCCTTAAGTGTATACTGCGGACTTCTACTACTATATATTGAGCAGACATATTAATATAATTTCAAATTTACCGCTGTCTTACCCCAAGTTTCAAACCTGTTGGGGAAGTTTTCCCAACGCCCTCTGATCTATAGATCACATAAACTCCTATAGGTGTATTTTGTGTTGCATAACTGATAAATATCCAGTTTGTATTTCATAAACTATAGAATTTTATTTGTGTTATCATTATTTCAGGTGATTTCAGGTGAAATAGGTAATCAAATATTCTACTTATGAAAAGTGTTTAAATAAATTCAATAGGAACAACTTGTATTGTTGCAAATTCTAAAATAATGTCGTGTAATTATGCAGAAGGTCTATCACCTTATGAACATAAAGGAATCGTAGGCACTCCTGAAGTAATAATCTGGAAACTTATTTAAAACCTCTATATTCATGTATTAATAAATATAAATTTCAGAAATTCGATAGTCCTGAAGATGTCGACAAGAAATGTGAACAATTAGCCGAATTGATTTTAAATGCGAAACATGTTGTCTTGCATACAGGAGCTGGCATTAGTACATCTGCTGGTATTCCAGATTTTAGGTCAATTTGAAATAAACCATAAATTTTATGAAATAACGTTTTTTTTTTTTGTATAAATTTTTAGAGGTCCTGATGGTGTATGGACATTAGAGAAACAAGGCAGGAAACCAACAGTTGATATCTCATTCATGGATGCAATTCCAACAAAAACCCATATGGCAATCAAACAATTATTAGACGTAAATTACATACATTTTGTAATTAGTCAAAATATTGATGGATTACATATGAGAACAGGCATGAGAAGGCAACAAATTGCCGAATTACATGGTAATATGTTCATTGAACAATGTAATTTATGTGAAAGTCAATTTATACGTTCATCACCAACGAAAACAGTTGGTAAAAAATGTTTAGATGAAAATTGTCGTCGATTTATACGTGGTAGATCGTGTCGTGGTAAATTACATGATACAATCTTAGATTGGGAACATAATCTACCTGGTAAAGATCTTGAAATGTCCGATTATCATTCCAGGTAGATTCAAATTGTATATTCATTTATTTTTAACACATAAATTTAGTATTGCAGATTTGAATATTTGTTTGGGGACTACTTTACAGATTACCCCTAGTGGAAATTTACCATTAAAATGTAAAAAATACGGTGGAAAACTTGTTATTATCAACTTACAACCAACAAAACATGTAATTTTTCCTTGAATATAATTCAATCAATTATGCAATAATTTATGATGTTTTAGGATAAAAAAGCCGATTTAATTATAAATACGTATGTTGATCATGTGTTCGAGAAAGTAATGAAACGTTTAGGATTGGAAATTCCTTCATATTGTGAAGATCTAGATCCGACACGAAACGAACAATTGGAAATAATCCAGTGGGATATTCTAAAACACGACATTAAAGAAATAAAATTAATTTATGATGAACGTTGTAGTAGAAAAGCCCGTAAACGTAAATTAGAATTGTATTGTAAAGATGAGATTTCTATTAAAAAATCATAATTTTTATAATTTTTGTTTTATTTGGTTAGGAATTTAAAATTCGCGGTTAAAGTTGGTAATAATTCTAGTGTTTTTAGTGTGAACTAAAAATCCCTTCCTTTTACGTATGCGCATTAATGGCTGCGGTCATTGTTGTTGATTAGATTCAACAAATCCTTTAATATTTTCATAATCTTTCGTTTAAATCTAGTGTTTTTGTAATTTTTAAATAAGTCTCATTATGGCCGATAAAGTGAGTATAATATTTATTAGGAAAAAAATATAAATCGCCAATATTTCAACAATTTTAAGAAAATGAGGTTAACTTGCAATATTTCTGAAATTTCAGGCTGACGATCAAGTTAAGAAGAAGAGGACTTTTAAAAAATTCACCTATAGAGGAGTCGATTTAGATCAACTTCTCGATTTACCAAAGTAATTGTATTTTGTTACCCCCAAATTAGGGTGATATTAACATTTTTGTTGTTGTTGTAGTGAACAATTGATGGAGTTGATGCACTGTCGTGCCCGCCGGCGTTTCCGTCGCGGTTTAAAACGTAAACCGATGGCTTTAGTTAAGAAATTGCGTAAAGCTAAAAAAGAAGCACCACCACTAGAAAAACCAGAAATTGTTAAAACACATTTACGTAATATGATTATTGTACCAGAAATGGTTGGTTCAATTGTTGGTGTATATAATGGTAAAGCTTTCACACAAGTTGAAATTAAACCTGAAATGATTGGACATTATTTGGGTGAATTTTCATTAACTTATAAACCTGTAAAACATGGTAGACCTGGTATTGGTGCTACACACAGTTCACGTTTCATTCCTCTCAAATAAGAAAGAAACAACATTGATTTTTATGTAATGTAAGACTAAAATAAACAAATTTGAGAGAAATGGTTGTTTTTCTTTATTGGATTTGTAATGTAAAACGTAAAGACTTTTGTAGGTGTTTCAGGACATTCTAAATTAGCAGGAGCTAACTCAGAATCAGTATTCTGAGTTGTCACCTTCCGTTGGTTAGATTCCCTTGTTTAAAACCAATCTTTCACTATCGTTCAAACACTTCAGTAGGCACCTTCTGTTCTATTTTCGAAATTGGATCTTTCGTGTGTCCAGTGGCGATGTCTGATCATCAATTCTTTGAGCAATCCCAGAGTGTCCCTACTTTACTTTGATGTCTGTTTTTTTTTTTTCGCATGATGAGATAAAGCACCTGGTGCGTTTTTTTTTTGATAATGGAATTCCCTGGAGGCTTAGTGCACTCTCATCAACAATGTTAGCCCCAAAATTCTTGCAAATGGATGCTTATTTGGTCTTAACAACTTTAGCAATTCGAATGTAAACTACGGAATGAAACGACAATATGTCCTAATTGGGGATGAACATGGCATCATTCGTAGTCCGTACAATAATAAGCCATAACATAGGCATCCTTCGAAGTCCCTACAAAAGAATCATGACATAAATGGGCATCCTTCCTCCCTATACAATTAGCCCTAACTTAATGTTGGTATTCTATTATGCGTGAATATCTTTCGCTAATTGGTTCATAGACTAATTTGCAAACCCAAGGACAATTTATATAATAATAAAAATAATGAACAGAAGTGTTAGAAGCAAATTTACAATTGATTGATTGATTGATCAATGATTGAAATATTAAAGTATTTTAAAAAATTTCCATTACAAAGAAAATTCCAACGCAAAACAAGATAATTTTAGTTTATTCAAATATGGATCAACCGCTTATTTCTGTTTCACAACGGTTATTTTTTTTTTTAGTTTGATTCAAAAGAATAAAGTTGTTAAAAATAGATATAGAGAAAGACAGAAATGCCCATTTTGTCATTCATACACTTAAGAGCGTATGGACGTCGTCTAGTGAGACAACAAACAACAATCACACAAATATGAAAAATAATTTTCTTTTCAGAATTAAGAAATCTCCCCAAAACATTATTGGGCATTTCTCTCTTCATTTTAACTGTTTATCTTTATTCATTAACAACTTCAGAGAATAAGCCTACAAGAAATATGAGGGAATTTCCGCAATTGCTTCGATTACTACTTATATTTTCTTTGATATTTTGCCCACAAAGCCCAAAGATAATAGTAAAGATTGTGAAAGTAACAGACAAATGAAACCAATTTCCTGTTAAATACATCAATTCAATATTCTGTATTTCGACAAATTTCTATCCAGTATAAACAATATTATCATTTTTTTTGCAACTGAACTACTATTTATTTTTTTTGTTATTTTTAATATCGTCATGAATGTATTTGTAAACAATTACTATGAAAAAAATATAATTTAACTAAATATCTGAGCGGTTATAATTATTGAATCATGATCGCTGTAGTCCGCCACTGGTTGAGTGCTGGCGCGCGACAAGCGCCCGTCGACTTAAGGAAGCTTTATACGTCCGGTCTTTAGTAATCAGTTCTAAAGTCCTTAGATTAGGATGTTTCTTAACTGCCTACAAAACACGTCAACAGCATATGTAGAACATAAACTCTTTATTTGATTCAAACATACAGAAAAAGCTGTTTTCTTGCAACTTGGATAGAATCACAATAATAATCAGATCATGATTCCAAAATCATGATCTGAAGCTATGAGCGAAAGAGCACAGCTATAATCTTATAGTTTGACAAAAAGAGATGAAGATATTTGTATTAACTGCCATTCAAAGGATTTGAAAATAAAGTCACCTATAGGCTATTATTTATCCAGGATCCTGGAGAGATAATCTAATGGATTAGAAGAAATTATAAAGAAGTAGATGATCAGGACCTGCTAAGGACACGTGTTAAAGAGTTAGAGGATGAAAACCTTTATAAATTAATTTTGAGCAAAGAATACATAGTCCATAGAAGCTCATAAGTCCAATTTCAGTCAGTGAAATGAATACTAACTGGAAAGGATCCGAAACGAAGTAAAAGCGAGGCAAAATCGATTGTCAGGCAACTCGCAACTTAAATAGGATTTGTCTCGAAGCAACAGATGCGCGACACGACGCGACAAACGCGCGTCACGACGCGACAGACGCGCGACACGACGCGACAAACGTGCGACAAACGCGCGACACGATACGACAAACGCGCGACATGAAGCGACAATCGCGCGACAAACGTGCGACAGTCGCGAGTCACGACGCGACAAACGCGCGACATGAAGCGACAATCGCGCGACACGACGCGACAAACGTGCGACAGTCGCGAGTCACGACGCGACACGATGCGACAAACGCGCGTCACGACGCGACAGACGCGCGACACGATGCGACAAACGCGCGACACGATGCGACAGTCGCGCGACACGACGCGACAAACGCGCGACACGATACGACAAACGCGCGACATGAAGCGACAATCGCGCGACAAACGTGCGACACGATACGACAAACGCGCGACATGAAGCGACAATCGCGCGACAAACGTGCGACAGTCGCGAGTCACGACGCGACAAACGTGCGACAAACGCGCGACATGAAGCGACAATCGCGCGACGCGACGCGACAAACGTGCGACAGTCGCGAGTCACGATGCGACAAACGCGCGTCACGGCGCGACAAACGCGCGACACGATGCGACAAACGTGCGGCACGACGCGACAGTCGCGCGACACGACAAACGTGCGACAGTCGCGCGACGCGACACGACGCGACAAACGTGCGACAGTCGCGCGACACGACGCTACAAACGTGCGACAGTCGCGCGACACGACGCGACAAACGTGCGACAGTCGCGCGACACTATGCGACAAACGTGCGACAGTCGCGCGACACGACGCGACAGGCGCGCGACACGACGCGACAGGCGCGCGACACCACACGACACCACACGACACTTAGGCCCAGTTTTTCAATCGACAGTTAACTGACAATAAATAACTGACAGTTATACCTATGACACTGTTTTTCATTGTATAGTTAAACGATAACTTCAAGTTAATTGACAGTTATCTTAACTCGAAGTTCATCTTTCAGTTAACTTGTAGTTACAGTACTGGAGCATAATTAAAGATAAATTCATAACCAAAAATTAAACACGTGGTTGTTATTGATAGTCAACAATTGATTGATGTAAACCTGGTTTACATGGGTCACAAAAATTGGACTATGTTTTCTTTGGCCATGTAAATCTTAGTACCTATCCTGAAAATCAGAGGGCGAAACTTGTTCAATGTCGGTAATATTCTGCGACTTAGTAGAATCCAACGATAACAGGTGTCGCTTTCCATTATTTTGACATTCGACGTGACACAACATTTTCCTTTGTTTATTAAAAAAATATATTCGAGGGAAATGTCTGGAATTTGTGTAAATCTTGGAATTTGTGATTCCCAAAATTATCAAAATATCAAAATCGATAATGTCGATTTACAAAATAAAGTGGAAGTATTGAAAAATGAAGCATGTAAAAAATTAAACAATAACGATATAGCTTTTGGTAAGATTTACAAATTTTAAGGTTATATCATGAGCATTTTATTAAATATTTCTATAGATCTAATTTATTGTGGTCGTATTCTTGATGATAATCAACCATTATCATCATATGATATTAAATCTGGTGTTACAATACATGTTGTTAAGAAACCAACACAAAAAAATCCACCAACTAGGAAATTTTTTAATGAAGTTGATGTCCAAGAACTAGTTGCTGCTTTTCGTACATTCACATCATCATCTGGATATCGTGCAGCTCTACAAGTAAATTTGATCAATAATTTCAATATTATTTTATTTATTTTGTTTATAAATTTATAGAGATTGGCACGTCCGGAAGTGTTAGAAACAATTGTAGCAGCAACACCTGGTTTAGCTGAAGATCCAGTTGCAATTGCAATAATACAAGATCCTGAATTAATTGTACATATGTCTGATCCGGAAACTGTACGTCGTGCATCTGAAAAACATCCAGCATTAATTGAAGCAGCCAATTATATTGCTGCACATATACATGATGAACAAGCAAATGTAAATTCAACACAAGCTAGTACAAGTACAGGTTATTCATATTCATTAGAAGCATTATCAGATGATGAAGATATGGATACAACACCGACAAATCGTGAATCACATCCATTACAAAGGAATACATCGTATAATGCAATAACAGCAGCACAATTAGCTGCTGCTATTGCAAATGCTACAAATACAGCATTTAATACAAATAGTGCTGGTATGCCACCACAACCAACAACACCAACATTAACATCAACAACAAATATTATAACAAATGAAATGTTTAGTAATGCAATTCAACATGCATTTGCTTCATATAATAGTGGTAATAATACAAATGGTGGTGGTGGTGGTGGTACTGTACCATCATCACCAAATGAAATGGAAAATATTGAAACAATGGAAACTATAAGGGGTAGATTACAACCACAATTAATGCAAATGCGTGAAATGGGCTTAACAAATGATGATGTTAATATTAGGGCATTACAGGCTACTTCTGGTGATGTTGAAGCGGCTATTGAATTGGTATTTAATGGAGTTATCGACTGAGAAAAATTAAATTAACTTTAAATACAATATGACAATATATTGTGTGTTATTCATTATTTTTTCTAATTTGATTCTATAATAGCGTTGTTAAGACAACCCAAAACAATGCTATAATATCTAT
>JAZBGY010000829.1:0-38278 GCA_037414755.1 Lydus trimaculatus | reverse complement strand
AGTGAGCGCCTACATCATAAAAGGAATGTATTCTCCGAATTTCACGTTTCTAGGTCCAAGGGTTCGGGCTGGGCGATGATGAGTCAGTCAGTCAGTCAGGACATACAGTTTTATATATTTAGATGATTTGAATATTTTATACAAATCAAGTTCTTTGTGCAGTAAATTCTTTTTTTCTCCGCCAGATGGCATATTCAGCGCTAAAGTTCTTCATTTTTATAAGAAATTAAATAGTTGTTAAGTTCAAAAAAAAGTGAAGGTGCTAGATGGTCAAGGACGCTCAACCCTCTCTGCTCTCTATACGACTAATTGATCTTATGAGAATCCATTATGTAGTGGAATGACGTCACTGGACGACTGCGCTATCAACGCACTCTATACAACAATCTATTTCAAACACTCTAGATTCAAAATCAAAATACTTGTGGACCAACTGTAATCTGACGGCCTGGTTAGATATAAAGATGGCAGTGTTATTGCTGGTCGTCTGTATCAGCAGCCGCTAATTAAAGCATTGGTTGAGCAATTCTATAGAGAGAGAGCGGAGCGCGTTGACAGTCCTTGGGTGCGCTGGTACGGTAAAGACAAATCTAGAATACTGACTTTTTTGTAAATTTTTTGATAAATATCAGACCGTCTAGATGAGGAAAAACTTGAAATTATTGATAAAAATCTATTTAACAATAGAAAAATTACAATTAGTAAGGCAGGCAACGTCGCAAATATCAACAGTTTGAAAATTACGCAATGTTGCTCAATGTGTTAATATTTCTAAAAATGCGCGCTAGATGGTGCAAGTTTCAATCAAATTTCATGCAGTTTATCTCAATTTTTATTTTATTTTATACGATTTTCTTCGTTATTTACCATAATATCACCACTACCACTTTTCTTTCCATCTAGAAAGCCTCTTTAATATCAACTTTGAATTAAGCGCGCTTTACTTTTAGATTTGCGATGTTGCCACTTTAATTATCGTAATAATGTTTATTGTTTAATAAATTATTTATTATTAAATAATTTCACGTTTTTCCTTACCTAAGCACTTTCTTTTAGATCTAATCTAGCGATATCTATCAAAAAAATTGCAAAAAGTCCGTATTAAAAGTTGCCTTTATTGTCCCATCACTAATGATGTGACGCTACTGATATTTGAGCTGACATTTAAAGTCTTAATTACAATATACAAATAGATGAAAAAACCTGACTGTAATCTATTTAATGTTTTTACACAGGTATTTTTGATAAGTTTACATAATTATTTGATAACACTTGTTTTTCATGTACGATAATTACTATAATTTTCCAGATAATATTCAAATTAACTATAATTCAGGGCTACAATTAGTTAATTGTAATTAGGTCAAATGTCACAACTTAACAAAACTAAAAACACTATTATTGTTTTGTTTAGATACGAGGTGTTATCAATATTGCAACATATTTTTTTTTGAATTAAAAATAAAAAAAATAATTGTTTATTGATAATAAAGATAATAAATGTAAAATATAAATCACGATAATAAATCAGTTATTATTACAAAATAAAATGTGGTTATATTTTTATTTTATGTCCAACTATATTTAATGATTGGTTTTTTATACAAAATATCCTTTTTAAGGTTAACCAACACATAACTATTACAGTTACTAAATAGAAAAATGATAAAAACAAGCGAATTTTCCAATTAATGTAGAGAAATTTACATTAAAGAGAGCTACAATTAGTTATTGATCATTTGAAATATTCGACAACTTAAAGAAAATAAAAACACTAAATTTGTGACATATACGAGGTAATGCCGGAAATTCTCTTCTATTTTTACGAGAAATTAGGGTTTTTCAATTATAAATAGTTAATTTTGAACAAAATCATTACAAAAAAAACCTATAAATCCACAGAATAATAAAATAAACCCATAAAATACAAAAAAGTGATTTGTATACAAAATGTCCCATTTAGGTTATCCATTTTTCTCCTTATTTTCTAGTTAATACAGTAGAAGTCGGATATTATAATCGCGGATAATATCACCAATCGGTTATTGTTATCACAAATCAATCAATCCCAAAACTACATTTTTTTCATCTTCTGCTTAATGTTATCAAAAGTTACAAATGATTTAGTGATCACAATAAGCGATTGTCACTTTTTTTGGGTAATAACAGTTCCCAAATGTTCATATTTCGTTCTATTTTTAAATATTCATGATTTGTACAACTGAATCATAGTAGGTTATGGTTTTTATAAATAAAACAACGAATCAACTAGGTGGAAAAATCTATATTTGAAAAGCTATAATCAAAATTGTCAGTAATGTATAAAAAAAAAATGGCGTCACTTCCTCCACCGTTGTAGTCGTCGATTTCTTACAAATTTTGGTTGTAATCGCAATTTGGCAACATTGTATGGCTACACGCAAAAATTTTCGTTGCGTACGCATCTAATTATTTAGTATTGTTGTACGCATGCGTGTACCTATTTCAAATATTATCTAACCAAATTTCGTATACGAGGTGTGTTTGAAAAGTTGCGCTATATTAATATTTATCTTTTATTATTGTTTATTATTATTATTTTAAGCAAATTAAGGTTAATTTGTTATTAATAATAATTGATATAAATGTGATTAATGGTATTTTTTTTTAATTAATTTTATTGTAAAAAATTGGATTTTTTATTACAACAAAGTCCATGTGTATACATCTTTTTTCAATCACCAACAACACAACTTCTCATCCAAACAAAAGTTTAATTTTAAATAAATGCCGATGGTCAGCTAGCTTCGCGCTCAGTTCATACGGAACGGTCGATCTGTAAAGGTGAACGTGTCGTCGTCGTCGTCGTCATTGTCGTACGAGAAACTGATTTCAAATCGGGGCGGTATATGCGAGAAACGTGGTCGTCAATTTTTGGAAAATTTTTCAAAATTCACCCCCCGTATTTTACAATAAAACAAAATAACAAAAAAAAAAAATCAAGTGACCTGTGGAAATTTATTGTGTTTTTACCAAAAATTAAATCTAGATACCCTTATTGAGGTAAGTTTTCTTTTGTTTGTTTTACCCCCCCACCCCTAAATAATTAACAATTCGATTAATTTTGAATTAATTTAAAATTAATTGAGACTTAAGTCAATTAATTTTCCGAAAATATTCGAAATTTATGGCCAACTAGATTTTGTAAATGATAATTAAACAAGATAGATTTTATGGTTACTTGATTAATGGATTAAAAAAGAAAAATGTAAAATTCAATCATAGACGACTAGGATTTTTGGAAATTTGCCAAAATTTTTAAAAAATTGATTAAAAAAAGAAATATAAATCTAGTAGGCGGTAATTGTACATAATTTAAAAAGAGATAGTACTATTATTACATACATACATACACACACAGACAACAAGCTTAGAGACGACCTTGTCAAGGTTCTTTAATGTTGATTTTAAAATATCTAATTTTAATAAAATTACAATAAAAAAAATGATTTATTTATTTATTTATTTATTTATAAAAATTATTATTAAAATGTAGAAACAATTGTCGGGAAAAAGGCGGCGCGCATCCACCATTTTGTTTGAATTTCATTATTGCCCTCTTTGTCGATCTCTATTATAACAACAGGGTAGGAAACTATAAATCATTACCAACTTAATAATAATAAAAACACTAAATATAAATCAAATTTAATGGAATTTCCGTGAAAATTTGGTCGAATTAGTCCATTAACCTATAAATAAACAAAAAAACAAATGAACACACACAACAATAATTGTTTAAAGATTTTCAAAAATAGTAACTAGGACAAGTTGTTGTTGTTGTGTTCTGTATGTGACTTAATTCAAAATTATTTTATAATAATTTTTAAGGTTATATAATATTAACCTAAAAATATAGGTTAGATATTTGACACGTGGCCGCCATATTTGGTACATTTAATTCTTTTATTACTATAATTGATTAACTTCCAAAAATTTGCTAATAAAAAAAAATATATATAGACCGGTCCTGTATTTGGTAAATATACAGGGCGTTATCGTAAAGTAAGTAGCACATGTCTGGGAAAATATTTGTTTGTACATACTATACACATACACACAACATTTTATTATTATTTGTTAGACAAATTTAAAGAAAAAGAAAGGCAAATATCGACGACCTTCATTGTCATCAAAATTAAATAAAGTTAAACAAAGATGGATAGAATAAGGGTATAGGAGGCTGGGGGAAAAAAAAAAAAACAGGTCGTCGAACTTACAAGACGACACTTTTCTACGATTATTCCAACAAATATTAATTTTATTACATTTTTTTAATTACAGATTACCAACATGTTAAACTAGAATTCCCCATCCCACCCCCCTCCACCCGTCCACCCAAAAAAAAAAAGAGAGGCAAAATAGAAAATTTCAAGTGGAGAAGCAAGAAAGAAGATGCCATTTATAACCAAAATTCCTCTATTAAATTCCATTATAATTGATTTGAATTTATTGGAAAATTCGCGAGTATCTAACAGATAAATTCAAAGGAATTTTTACAAAAAAAGACAATTCAGACTTTTCCACGCACACGTGCGCAAAAAACAATGGGTTCTAAATTACGTCAACGGTGTACGACCGGCTTAACTGTAATAGCCATCTTGATATTAATTGCAATAATTATAACAGTTTGGGTGATGTTAAGTTGTGGTGCTTTTAAAACAACAACAAAATTACAACAACAACAACAACAACAACCAAATTTAACATTAGGTGCGACAATTAATCAACAATATATTGTACGACATAAAGGTAAGTTTACATATAATACACAAACGCAATGTCGGCCATAAATAACCTAAAAATTTACATCTGACACTTATATAAAATCGTCTTTTTTGTTGATGATTAATTAATTGTAAGATGTCAGAGATTATTTTTAGAAGCGTATTTGAACTGTTTTCAATTAGAGAAATTAATTAATTGAGAAATGTCCTTGCTATAGGCCATTACTACATTTTTTTTTTCGACCACTTACCATATACGTACAAGTGTTAATAAATTGAATCTATTTTAAATGAATCGTGTGAACACAGGAAGAGTTTTTTGTTTTTGTTTTATTTAATTTCATTTGAAGGATCATAGTTGGCTTTGTGTTAATATGTATTACTTTCTAATTGTAGCTCTTTATTGTATAATAATTGACAATCAATTGATTTGCTATGATAACTAGATTATTGCTAATTAAATCAAATAAAACTGGTTATTATTGTTGTAAATAGAAGATAATTGTTTAAATTTTTTTCTTTTATTTATATCTAGATAAGATTTATTTATATAATCAACATTTTTTTTTTATTATTATTATTTATGATTACAAAATTATAGGTTATATTATAAAATAATAGTTGATAAATTAGCCAACTTTATTTCAAAATGATTGCCAACTTATAAAACCGAAACTTACTAAATTGTGGATTTTTACATAATTATAGGTCATGACCTTGACTTTTTTTTCCCTTCTTCCTCTATAAATAGTTCAAATATAATTAGTTTTTAAAAATAGTATAATTTTTTTGATAAAAATTACATCATTCAATTTATCAAAAAAAAAATCAAGTCGTCTTTTAAAACAATAGACGATCATCACTATTATCATAGCCTATTATGATTTTCAACTTAATAAGACGCGCGCCGCGCCTACTTGATTAAAATTTATTATAAATAAAGACAATCCAAGTAGGTGGTGAAATTATTAGGGCTTGATAATTAGGTCGTCTGGGATACTCCTTCATTTATTTTTTTTTTGTTAATTTTAAATTTTAACACATTAAGGTCAAGTCGTCTGGATTTAATTATCCATTTTTTTTTGTGGTGGTACACTCTCCAGTTTTTACATAGCTGTCACTTTGTTGGTGTAAAGTTTATGTAAATTATTGATTGATTGTGGCGCCACCTGTGTTGATATAATCGATAAACACCGAATTTTTTTTGAACATAACCAAACAATTTGGTATTTTTAGATAGTTGGTAATGAAATTTTTTTGATTAAATTCAACTCAATTAAAAAGAAAGTGTTATTTCTTCCATTGATAACTTGCAAACTCACCATGACCTCACATAATAATAATGATAATAAATACAATTTCGTGTTGTTTTCCCTCCATTTTCTTTTAAGGTTAGAAAATCTTAACCTTTAAATTTTGGGCAAAAAATCTATTTTTAGATGTGCAGATCTTCAATAATACGGAATTAACAATTAAAATCTTTTAAATTATGCATTCGATCGTTTTAATTCTAATTCTAGTCTTCAGAGAAATTTAGTTTTTAATCGAAACACCCTGTATTTTTCTTCATTTTAAGAATCCTGCTCAATAGATTAGAATCTTTCGATTTAATTCATGATTAGAGATTATACAACAATTGACAATGATTTATTGAATTCCCACGTGTCTTTATTTTTTTTTTCTTCATTATTCTTCTTACAATTAAAGTCAAGTCATGTACAAATTCATATACAACATACTACAAGTACGATCGATTTCTATTAATATTCATAGTTTATTTAATAAAATCTAAATGTGAACGCACACGGAAATACCACACCATCTTCCGTTGGAAATTTTGAGGTTAACAGTCAAAATGGCGCGCCTGTTTTAAAAATCTACCCCTCTTATTCCATGAAAATGAAGTTAAATCAAAATGGCGCCATACTTCCCCTCCAACACAATGACCTTTTGGCATTAATATTTTATTAATTATCAAAGAAAAAGACAAAAAGAGAAAGAGAAATTAAAAGAACAGGAAAGTAATACAATAAAAACTTGATAATTTCGCTATTAACTTTTTATTGACAATAATAACAACCTCTATATTTACCTCCCCTCTTATCGCCATTATGTTTATAGATAAAACAAATGAATGAATACTATTCATTCATTCATGTTTTTTTTTTTTTCAATTTAATTTAAATCTATATGCCTACTTACTTAGATTTTTGATAATTTGACCTAGAAATAATAATAATAATGATAATAATAGACAGAGATTAAAAAAAAAACCTGAAAATTAATAATAATAAATGCTAATATTTATGAAATATACCAGATGCTTATTGGCAACTGTAAAATTATATTTATAGGTTTTATTTGTTGTTCAGTTGGTAATAAAATTCATGTTTGAATGTGTGTGTATGTGTGTGGTTTAAATAAGTTTGAACATTAACAAGAAAAAAAACAAAGTTGGTCATGAAACAAATGATTAATAATAAATAATAATGGCCGCTTGAGGGGAGGTTATTGTACGAACATAACCCCAATTGTCACCCTATTTTTTTTCAAATGCTAGAAAAAAACGATAATAAATTCTGTTTGAGTGTGTGTGTGTGTGTGTTGAAAAAAAAATCATTAAAAAACAATAAATTTTAAACTTGACAGTTATATTCATCAAATCTTATACATTTACATACACACATATGTAGACAGACAGACAGACAGTTGAATATATACAATACAGGGGAAATTTTCAAGGAAATCACATTAATAATGGCCGCTTAAGGGGCGGTAACTTGTACCAACACAAAAGACAACTGTCAAAAATGACAGAAAAAAAATCATCATCCCATTGAATAAATGAGAAAATAATGAGTTGATTGTTATTTTTCTTCTTCTTCTATTTTGAATAAATCAATTGTTTCCTATCTCTGTCTTTCGTTAATAACGCGATCGTTGTTGTTGTTGTTTTTTTTTTTTAATTGTTATTTCTGGGTATTTGTTTCCGATATGTTTTTGATTAATTAAAGGAAGTTTATTTTAAGCGGCGTTTTTTTTGCGTTTCGGCTTCCTGTTATTTAGTACAGAAAAGTATGAGTGTGAAATTGTGAAATTTGTAGAGAGAGAGAGAGAGAAAGATAGAGAGTAGCGTAGTAATGGAGTAAACGTGCCAAGAAGTGTAAGGTCAAAATTCGTTGGGTCGCCTTACCGAAAATTTTATTTTTGTTTAGAGGATTTTTTTAGACATTTGTTATTTAAGCCGGCTTTTTTTTTTAGAAAATAAATGCATTTTTCCGCAATTTGTTGGCTTGTCAAAACTCAAGGGTTACACTTAAATTTAAAGTGTATACTCAATTCTAAAGTGATTCACTAAGATATTATTGAGAGTAGCAAAATACAGTGTGGTTTTTTTACCATTTTCGAAAATTCAACAGATACTTTATCAGTAATTGTCATGATAAAGATCTACAGAAAGCTTTTAAGAGCTACTTAAGGTGTTGTACTTAAGTGCTCGATAAAAGGTATGTTTGTCTCGAATAGAAAGCCATTTGTAATCTCTTATTAAATTTCTCAAGTATCCCTTGATTTACACGGTACTCAAATTACACGGTGCCTAATTTACACGGCACTTAAATTACATTGTTTTAAAATAAATTAAAAGAGTATCATACTGGTGAACGCACCCTTTTGAAAATTCGATTAAAAATTACTGAACACAGTCTTTACAAAAACACCAATCACAAACGTCAATCATTTGTTTTACACGGTGGTTTCTGTTTGTACGATTTGTCCAAGAACGTATCTACCGTGTAAATCGAGGGATAGGTGTATTTTTTTTGGCAAAAACTCAGCTAACCGAAAAAGGCAGTTTTTCCATCTGTAGGGCTTACGAAAACTTTCCACCAACCAAAAAAAAAAACAAAAATGGTTCTCTTGCGGAAAAATCCATTAGAACTTTACAAAATTGAGTAAAAACCAATAAGCTCCCTTATAGAGCACTCAAATTTGTTTGTATAAACTGTTAAGAGATTTTTTTGATTTTGTGGTGACAGGGCTAAAAGGGCATTATTTTAGCACTTTTTTTTTTGGAAAAATCGGCCAAACCAAAGATGAAAGTCATTAGTTTCTTTTGTTCTCGTGTAGAACTACTTTTATAGCTTAATTTTTAAGAAAAAATAACTTTAGGAGATACTTTTCACTATTAAAATAGCTCTATTAATGAAAAATTCCCTAGAACTCTATAAAGAAGAGTACGAAAACCGATAAAAAACAAAGATATTATCTATTTGAAAAATAAATAAATACCGGAAACATAAGAAACGCTACTTTTTATTACAAATACATTAGCTCTAGCCAACTCGCTTAACCCTAAGGGCTAACTGAGTCAAGTCTAAGAACGCGATTGAATTCAGGACGAATCAACTACACTAAATGCTCAAATTTTTATGCCATAGATACTTAATTAAGGCCTAAAACACTCGGATTTCTCAAGACGGTCCTGATTAACTCTCAGAAAAGCCCAATAAAAAGCAAAAAATTCTCGTTTTTTTTTGGAAACAAGTAGAAACTATTAAGAGATGCCTTCATTGTAATAAAAATAGTTTTGACTCAAATAATGTTTGCCAATTGCAAATTTCTTGTAGAATTTTTGGAATTTTCTTTGTAACAAATACCGTTATAGTGAAATACCAAGAATTTCTCACCTAATTAAATCGGTTGTTGTTGTCCAAAAATTACCGAATTATATCTCTTTTGGATTTTTCTTGTACCAAAGTAGCAGCAAGAAGAAGAATTTCAAATATTTCTATGTACATAATCAAAACATGTCCAATATGATGGTAATGATAATAATAATCCATTGGTAAGATAAAGATAGAGAATTGTAGAAAATATTTCGATAAGAAAAACCAACTACACAAGTTTCTTGTTGCATTTATTTCTTTAGAATCTTGCTCGGCACAATAATTCAATTTAAATATTAAAACAACAATATGAACAACAACCACAACAACAACAACAACAACAAAAAATGTGTAAATTTATATCAAATGGCCTAAATTCTTAAAATTCTACCATGGCAAAATATAATATTAGAAAAATAGAAAGAGATACAAGAAAAGACAAAAAAAAAAAATATAAAAATCGATGACCAGCCGACTAAGACCTTGCTAACTCATGTATTTATTTTTCAATTTAATTAAAAAAAAAAATTATAATTTATTACCTTAGTAATGTCAGCATAAAATTACAAATACGGAAATGCAACTGTATGCAAATAATTAAATGGGAAAATTTGGAAAATTTTCGAAATACCACCCCTCTAGTAGCCATTAAAATTGAAATAACCTCCCCTCTAGCGGCCATTACAAAATTGAAATAACCTCCCCTCTAGTCGCCATTAATAACCACCTATTAATTTTAAGAGAGATTCCAATAAACTACCTCGTTTTTTTTTTGTAAACTTGTTGACTGTCGTATAGTGTATAGTAGTAGTAGTATCGTATTTAACGATAAAATAGACGGTCAATGTACTCTATCTCTCTCTTTGTCTACTGTTATATAGCGTAAAACCAATCAAGTTGTGGTGTTATATGTTGTTTTTCCTCAATAATCTTTTCATTCTTCTATCATTCAAATAGCTTTAAGTGTTTATATAATTATAGATTTTCGGCTTATTTCCATTAAACAAAAACTATCTATCTTTGTCTATTATTATTGAAAGAATCATCCAGATGGTGTTTAATATATCCATCCTTTTCTATTTGTATAATAAAGTTTTAACGATCTATTTGGTTGAATCTTCTAAACATAAAATAATCATAATAATGTGTATGTTGGTAGTAGTGATAGAAAGAGATAGATATAGGAAAATGGTTTAATTGCATCGTATTATTATTCTTTCAATAATACCAATCTCCCATATTTAATAATAATTATTGCTTGTTTGTTTCTTAACTATTTAACCATTAGTCATGATTAAGAATTATTATTATTTCAAATATAATTGTTAACAATTTTTTTTTTTTTTTGTTATATAAAATAAGTCAATTATTTAGTTGGAAAAACAATTAAAAATAATTATTATTTATTTTTATTTTTTAATGTAAATTTGTTGATTAATAAAACGACACTTTAATTATTATTATTATACGTACATTATATCAATGGCGCCAATTATGATAACGATAATGATAATAATAAACAATATGCTAATTAGGAGAAATGTTTGTGGAAATTAAACAAAAAAAAAAAAGTTTTTTTTTTTTTGAAAGTGTTTACTTTTTGAATTATATGTTTAACATTAATAGTTTTGGAGATATTTAGGGTTCTTTTAGAACAAACAAAAAGTTTACCCCATTTTTCTAATTGAATTTAAAATTTTTAAGAATTCTTTTTGTTGTTATGTGAAAATGTGATAAATTTGGATCATTTCAATTTTAAAATCAATCAATCATTGTGAATAGTTGTGGAGATATCAAGGTATCACTTAGCACTTTGTAAGTGATCTTTCAATTTTTATGATTTTTGGAATTTTCTTTAACAAAATCAGCTTGAAAGTCTCTAATTGTTGGAATAAATGGAAAAATCGTCATTAGTTATCAAGATATTTAGGGTTCCACTTTGAGTATTTTCTGATTTTTTTTGTTGCAATACGTAGAGATCACTTGAAATTTGCCCCATTTTTCTAATTGAATTTAAAAATTTTAAGAATTCTTTTTGTTGTTATGTGAAAACGTGATAAATTTGCATGTTTTCAGTTTTTAAATCAATCAATTATCGTGAATAGTTGTGGAGATATCAAGGGATCACTTAGCACTTTGTAAGTGATCCTCTATTTTTAGAATTTTTCGTAATTTTCTTTAGCAAATCAGCTTGAAAGTCTCTAATTTTTGGAATAAATGGAATCTTCATTAATTTTGAAGATATTTAGTGTTCACTTGGAGTATTTTTCGATTTGTTTCTATTTCAACTCCAAAAGATCACTTAAAATTTGCATCATTTTTCTAACTAAATTTAGAAATTTTAAGATTTTTTTTTATTGTTTTGTGAAAACGTGATAAATTTGCATGTTTTCAGTTTTTAAATCAATCAATTATTGTGAATAGTTGTGGAGATATCAAGGAATCACTTAGCACTTTGTAAGTGATCTTTCAATTTTTATGATTTTTGGATTTTTTTTTTAACAAAATCAGCTTGAAAGTCTTTAATTTTTGGAATAAATGGAAGAATCGTCATTAGTTTTCAAGATATTTGGGGTTCACTTGGAGTATTTTTTGATTCTTTTCTATTACAACTCCAAAAAATCACTTGAAATTTGCCCCATTTTTTTAACTGAATTTAAAAATTTTAAGAATTCTTTTTGTTGTTATGTGAAAACGTGATAACTTTGCATGTTTTCAGTTTTTGAATCAATCAATTATCGTGAATACTTGTGGAGATATCAAGGTATCACTTAGCACTTTGTAAGTGATCTTTCAATTTTTATGATTTTTGGAAATTTTCTTCAGCAAAATCAGCTTGATATTCTCTAATTTTTGGAATAAATGGAAGAATCGTCATTAGTTATCAAGATATTTAGGGTTCCACTTTGAGTATTTACCAATTTTTTTTGTTGCAACACGTAAAGATCACTTAAAGTTTGTCCCATTTTTCCAACCGAACTAAGAAATTTTAAGAATTTTTTTTATTATTTTGTCAAAACGTGATAAATTTGCATATTTTCAGTTTTTAAATCAATCGATTATCGTGAATAGTTGTGGAGATATTAAAGTGTCACTTAACATTTTGTAAGTGATCTTTCAATTTTTTTTATAATTTTTCGAAATTGTCTTTAGCAAATCGGCTTGAAAGTCTCTAATTTTTGGAATAAATGAAAGAATCGTTATTAGTTTTGAAGAGATTTAGGGTTCACTTGGGATATTTTTTAATTTTTTTCTAAAGATAACTTAAAATTTGTACCATTTTTCTAATTGAATTTAGAAATTTTAAGAATTTTTTTTATTGTCTTGTGAAAACGTGATAAATTTGCATGTTTTCAGTTTTTGAATCAATCAATTATCGTGAATAGTTGTGGAGATATCAAAGGATCACTTAGCACTTTGTAAGTGATCTTTCAATTTTTATGATTTTTGGAATTTTCTTTTATCAAAATCGGCTTGAAAGTCTTTAATTTTTGGAATAAATGGAAGAATCGTCATTAGTTATCAAGATATTTGGGGTTCACTTGGAGTATTTTTTGATTCTTTTCTATTACAACTCTAAAAAATCACTTAAAGTTCGCCCCATTTTTGTAATTGAATTTAAAATTTTTAAGAATTCTTTTTGTTGTTATGTGAAAATGTGATGAATTTGGATCATTTCAGTTTTTAAATCAATTAATTATTGTTAATAGTTGTGGAGATATCAAGGTATCACTTAGCATTTTGTAAGTGATCCTCTATTTTTATAATTTTGCGTAATTTTCTTTAGCAAATCAGCTTGAAAGTCTCTAATTTTTGGAATAAATGGAATAATCGTTATTAGTTTTGAAGATATTTAGGGTTCACTTGGGATATTTTTCGATTTTTTTCTAAAGATCACTTAAAATTTGTACCATTTTTCTAATTGAATTTAGAAATTTTAAGAATTTTTCTTATTGTTTTGTGAAAACGTGATAAATTTCCATCATTTCAGTGTTTGAATCAATCGATTATCTTCAATAGTTGTGGAGATATCAAGGTGTCACTTAGCACCTCATAAGAGATCTCTAATTTTTAAGGAATTTCCTAAAAAATTCACATTTTTTCCTGTTTTTTTTTACACAATCAAACAACAAAAACAATCTAATCTCACATAATTCATGAATTATTCAAATATCTCCAATAATATAGAAGATATAAGGGTATCACTTAAGTATTCCATAAGAGATACCTTAGTTTTTCCAATTTTTGAACGATTATCATCGAATTTTTTTTTTTGAAATTTTAGAATTTATCGACCGTTCCCATTTGGATGGTATCGGTGATGGACAAATTGATTTTGTTAAACCATTAAAAACTAGTCCATTACCATTACATGATCATGACAAAATCTATGATCAATTACACAATAATCACGGTAATAATTTTCATCGTCACTTTTCCACGAATTCATTAATTATAAACATTATCTAAATAGATATACCACCATTACGCCACCATAGTGGTCATTTTCGGCATAGTCAAGCTGAAGTATGGGATCCACATCCACAATATGAGATTTATGCATTTGGACAGAAACTATTATTAGAATTAAAACAAGATGATCATATTATTTCACCAGATTTACACGTAAGTAACACCATATTACTTTCCCTACTCGTTATGCAATATATTTTTTTCTAAAAAAATATACAATTACAGGTAACCCATGTATGGGACAATTATGTACATCGTATAAAACATGATCCACGTAGTTCCGGTTGTATTTACACTGGTAAAATAAAAGGTGATAATAATTCTGATGTTGTTGTCTCTTTATGTAATGGAATGGTAAGTTTATCTATCTCTATCTCTTTTCTTATCATTTTTGTTGTTGTTGTTGTTGTTGTGTCTATACGAGAAATACCGTTAGAAGACAACATTTGAAACTGTCCACCCTCATTTATCATAATTTTTTTGAAAATTAAAAAAAAATATACAGAACTGGACAAACATCCAAGTACATAGGAAGCAACTCAAGTACCACACCCACTCTTCTTATGACTGATCATTAGAACGGTGTGAGAAGTTTTCACGTTGTAGTTTAATGATATGAACGTTGTAAATCGCGTTAGTAGTGCTAATATTTTTCTCTATGTACTTAGAAGATTGTCCAATACTGTATATCTATTTTTTTTTTCGTATATACTCGTATGTGTAGGTTGTTTTTGGTATGGAGAATATAAATTGTTTCAAGAATTTATTGAAAACAATTTGCAATAAGCAACAATGTTGTGCGGTTATTTGTATGCGTAAGGGGTGGGGTAGGGTGGGGAAAAAGTAATAATAATGAAACTAAATTTAAAAGTATATCAAATAACTTCTAGTAAAATTAACTTTGTTGTGTGTGTGTGTGTGTGTTAAATTTAATACAATTGTGGCCTAGATTGAATGACCTTCAATACTATTATCTTGGTAGTTAAATGACGTCATAATGACGTATCTCTACTAATAGGATTTGGTCGATTTGACTTTAGAAGTTTGTTTTTTAAATGAAATGAAAAAAACAACAGTTGTAAGAGCAACGCACACTGTGTGATGATACCTCAGTAGTATGTTTAGTGTAAAAACAAAAACGATTGTTTTGCTATAAATACGAGAAACGAGCATCAACTTTTTTTTTTGTGTGGCATATACACAAGTGAAACTACCACAGGAGGTTTTTGGGGCAACAAATTTCGTATACTGAGAATATGTTTTAGTGGTACCTACACACAATATTCAGTGTGGGACGAAATTGCCGTTCTGCGTTCTTCGATCTACACAGTGCTGTTTTTCACGATTGGATTTTGGCGCATCTTCTCACTCAACACCTACAGCTCTACTTGCTCCACCTTAGAGCCGGCATTATTTGATATTTGTGGGAAAAAATTGAAATTCGTTTCTTGTATTTAGAGACAAGCAGTCGTCTTTATTTCTACAGTAATGTACTAAAGTCATTTTTGTTTCATTGTTTTTAAGTCAAGTTGATGGAAATAAAGTGGATGAAGTATAGATTTTTTATCTTTTTTCTTCCATTAAATTAATATTTCATTGAAACTACAAGGAAGAGAGCTTTTACATTTTAACAACCAAATACATGTTTGTGTAGGCGTACCTACACATATCATGAAGATATCAGACCACACCTGAAAAACATCCATATTTCGACTACCTACACATTTAGTGTAAACGATTTCACTTAATAATAATAATAATAATAATAATAATAAATGTCATCTTTACAATAATATTAAAACAGTGGCTCTCAAAATTTTCTAATAAGTCAAGTCAAGTCGGCCAAAAGAAAATCGATTTATTGTAAATGAAAATTATAGAGTTTGTGAAATGACAATGTTTACACCTGGCCTATATATCTTTAATGGCTGAAAAAAAATGCACCAGATGGCGCGCTAATAGTGTTCATCGGATACACATATCTATAATGTCCCACAGATGGCGCTAATTTAGGCATACAATTTGCAAGACGCTACAATTTTTACAACCCCCCACCTGATGGTGGGTGACTGTCCGAAGAACATTAAGGCCCATGCACATGACGTCGTTTTCACGTGCATTAAGCACACTAAGACGTGGTGCAAAACGCGAGCTTTTTGTCAATATAACAGTAGTAGTAGTAACAGTTGGATGGCGTCGATTGGGGTAATACAGAAAACGTAAAAATATGTAAGTGGCGTAACTATTGGGTACACCTATTTACGAGCGATAGATTATGGTCGCGTGCGATTTTGTATCGCGTTTCATGCTCGTTTCTATCGATACGAACGCAAACAATTTGCTTTAACGACATTTTTACGCATGTACAATGACGTCATTTGTATAGATCTTTACTACTAGCGCTATCGGCGGGAGATTTGTAATTAATACGAAATTATAACACCTATCCACTGCAATAAAGCTGTTTTAAAACGATTTTTTTCGGATAAAATCTGTATTTTATCAAACACGCACCTGGAGAGAATCTCTCTCTCTCTCTCTCTCTCTTTCTATCTTTATCTATTTATCCATCTACATGATGAAATGTGAAACAAATCAAGGAACAGTTTACAAATTTTTGTTTAGTCTATTAATGTCGGCATTGATGATATCTTGAAAGAAATAAAGTGAAGTAGGCTTGGTGGGAAAAAAAAAACATTATTGATCCAAAATAAACATCATCTTTTAAGAGATTTATAATTTCAAATAATAATAAAAAAAAATACACTAAATTAGTAACAAATACGTGCAATTATTACATCAACAAAACGTGCGTTTTACATAATTTTTTGTTGTTGTTGTTGTACAAAACTGGGGCTATTTATGACGGTAGCAAAAAATAAACAATAACCTAACAATTGTTACTCTTAAATTATAAACAAATTCAACATTTTGCTACATATTAACAACAAAACTAATTACAATTTTCAAATTGTAATTAGTTGATTGATTGATTGATTGATTAGTGGTGAATGTTTTGACATCATTCTTAAAATAGTTCTGATTTGGCAAATAAAACGGCAGCAGCAAAAAAAAACAAATAAATAATGAATGTTTAATTTCATCTCATTGTCAGATTTATCATCATAAATTTTAGCACATTATGAATCATCCACAATCTCCATCTATCTAGTAGTCTGTGATTAATTATAATCGAATAACCTTCCGGGTTCTCCCCTTCATCACTACCGCCATCTATCTGTCAACTTATCAACTAGATAACTAATAATCAAAATGGCGGCATTCTAACCTATTTTATCTAACAATTAATGGAGTTTTCTTGTTGTTGTTGTTGTTGATGTAATAATGATAATAAAGAATTATAAAACAAGTTGAACAACATTCCAAGATGACTCTTATGTTTTATTGTTATGATTTAAGTCGATACTTAATTTAAGTCTCTACTTAATTATTTTTTTGTGTTTTTTAGACCGGTTATATACGTACATCTATAGCTAATTATTATATTGAACCAGCTGAAAGATTATTATTAAATGATGATGGTAATAATAATAATTTAGATAGTTTTTTACATCGTATCAAAAAAATACCACATTTATCATTAACAACAATTGAAAATAATGAAGTAATCAATAATGATGATGATGATGATCATTGTGAAATTGATGATGGTAAGTTAAAATCAAAACAATTAAAGAAAAAAATGTGAGGTTATGTAATAAAATTGATGATAGGTTAGAATTATAGATAGTCGAAGTAGTGGGGGGAAGAAAAAAATCATGACATCACCGCGCGCCGCCTACTATATTCATTTATAAATCAACATATTCATAGATTGCTTTGATTATTATTATTTTTCGTATAAACCCCGTATATTAGGTGTGACTTTTTTATTTATTTATTTGATAACAACTATTGTACAATCAACTAAAAAAAAAAAGGTTGGGTCTATCAAGACGCCACAGGCAGAACACCTGTTGCCTCTTGTTTCACTGACACGAGACATCTCATTATTATTCATTATTATTATTTTTTTTATTGTTGTTATTGGACACATACATACAAAAAAAAAACCACAAATTCAACTCATTGATAACTAGATTGTCGGGAGAGAAAAAAAACAATACAGCCCTGTATAATCCAACAATAATAATAATAATAATGAAGAGAAACCTGTCTTGGAATGAGGATTGTATAAAAAAAAACCAACATAACCTAACAAGATAGAGGACATTGCCGTTTTTAAAAGTAGTAGACTGCTCGGCGCTTTATACATAGACACGCTTATATGTTTTTAATATACAGAGCGAGGAGTATTTGTACAACTATTGCAAAATCTATATAATACTCCTTGTGATTTTACACAATAATGAGAGAGTAGAATTGCATTTTTACAACACGAAGCGTCACAAATACCAACCCTCGTATAACACGTGTTATAGGAAGGAGGGGCAATCTTAGATTTAGGACCTGTTCAGACACGGTTGAAACTGCGTGAAAATTGGATGGCTGTTCCGCAAGAGTGGGTAAACGCGCGGATTTACAAGCGCCATCTACATTTCAAGTCTCACGAATCAATACGCGGCTACCAGCCTGCGTTCGAACGCATTATATGTATGCTGTAGTAATACAATCCCGCAGACATCGAGCATATCTATTTGCCTGCGGTGGATATACGGCTACTGCGCAGATCTAGTTTCCTGCGGTGGATATACGGCTACCGCACAGCCGCAAAGACGAACGAATATGCAGACGGTAATGGATGTAAATAGGATTCGCTGTGTGTGAACAGGGTTTTAGGATATCAAGCCCCCCCCCCCCAAGAAAAAACGCGGAAGTGCTCTTGTATCTGATTTATTATATGTATTTAAAGATAATAACCGTATTCCAACGCCAACTTCGAATATTATTGAAGATGAACTTGAAGAAGAAGTTGTAGAAATACCACCACCTAAGAATCAACAAAAACGCAACCACCAACATCGAAGAAAAAAACGTGAAATTATCGTTGATTATTTCGATATTATTGAAAATTACCCAACAAAATCTAGTAATCATCATCATTATAATGATGATGATGATGATGAAACACATACACGTACAGTTAGAGATACAGAAGAATTACCACCATATAATGATGATTTCGATATAGATGATGAATTTTATCAAAATAATAATAATAATAACAACAATAATAATAATGATAATGATATAAAACAAACAAATGAATATTTTATGAAAGTTGTTGTTGTTGCTGATCGTGCAATGGTTAATTATCATCAAAATGATGAAAATTTAAAAAATTATATATTAATTTTAATGTCACATGCTGCATTATTATTTAAAGATGCAACAATTGGTAATTCAATATCATTATCAGTTGTTAGTATATGGATATTGAAAAATCGTGATTTTAATACATCAAATTCACAAGGTAAATAATTATTAATTGATCAAAATGTACGATTTGTAAAGAATTATGATTGTTAGTGAAAACATTAAAACGATTGATTGTCTGCAAATTAGAGAAACGAATCGTTTTTCGTATTTACATACAAGCAATCGTCTTAATGTTTTCACTAACTTTTACTATTTCACTACAAATTGTATATGAAATTTCAGTAATGTTGAGGGAATTCTGTGAATGGCAACATCGACATGGTCGTAATACAAATTATGATACAGCTCTATTATTAACAAGGTAATTTGATTATTTTTTTTCTAGTAGATTAGTGGTAAATATGCACAAATGTGTATTCACTTTTATTTTGTTTTTGTTTGTTTTTATTTTTCTGCTCTTTCACACCATCCACTTCATACACAGGCATACAGTTTGTAAGAATTCATCAAATTGTAATACTTTAGGTGTTGCCCAAATGGGTACAATATGTGATACATCATCTAGTTGTTCAATTGTTAAAGATATTGGTTTATCATCATCATATACGATTGCGCACGAATTAGGTCATGTACTCAAGTGAGTATCCAGCCTTAGCTCATTATTATTATTATTATTAATAATAATTGAAAATTGCCCCAACAGTATTCCACATGATGATAATGAGAATTGTGATAATTTCCATGGTAGTATTAAACAAAAAAACGTAATGAGTCGTATGTTCCAAAATGGTACGAAACCATGGATGTGGTCGAAATGTTCGCGACATTTTGCAACTGAATTTCTAGAGTAAGTTTACCATTTATGGGTTTTTTTTCTTCTGTTTAATTGCAAATTTCTTTAAAACAACCATATAAGAATTATGTGCGTGTACCTTTTACCATAATTATCTCTATTTTTTGTTTTATTTTGATTAAAAAAAAAAAATGTTACGCAACTTTCACATTTTCACAACATCGTCTACTACACGATGATACCGCAACATTTGTTTTATTTATAATTTCATAAATTGATGGCCTTTACATTTAATTACTGCCGTCTAATGAACTTGTGTTGGTTTGTTTTTTTTTATTCTACAAACACCTACTTATCTAGTTAGCTATGATAATAATTTACATAATGAATCATAGTCGCCATGGATGTATAACTGGTCGTATACATTACATTAGTTGATGTATAATTGGTTGCATAATTTACACATTAAATTACAAAATTTCGATTTTTTTCAATAAATAAATCAATTATCAACAAATCTAAACAAATACATTTGTTACTAATTGTTTATATTGATTGATTTCAATAACATAAATCATTATTTATTGCAATATTATGTTAAAAGATATTTATAGGTTATGTTAATTTATGTTTACAAAATTAATTAACTTACCATTAATTGATGATTTATACAATTCGAAATTGTTTATTCACTATTATTAACAATAATTTATCGTTTATTTGTTGTTAATTGAAATAATTAACAATAAAATTGTTTTAAAATAATCAAAACGGCGCTGAACAAATGAATCATCACTACTACCAACTTAATTATTATTTGTTGATATTATAGGGGATTTCTTCAATAATTTGTTTATTTTTCAATTATTTGTTTATAACAATTGCTTTTTTCTCAATTTAAATTATCGAAATTTTGGGTTTAAATGTGAAAAAATTGAAAATTTTAAATTTAATCGTATCCAACTGCTGGATGTGAATATCCCTAAATTGTGGCGCTTTTTTTGAAAATTGCTAACAATTACCAGTATTACCACCATTAATTATAATTAATACTTGTTTTTTTTTGGAAATATCAATTTTTCGAATTAATTTAGAAGATTGTAGCGTTTTTTTATTTTTAATTTTTCAATGTAGAAGAGAAAGTTTTATTTGATTGGAAGATTCCCCTTAAAAAACTGTAATTACCAACTTGTTGAAATTTCCCCAAAATTTGGCGCCATTTTCAAATTAAAATAACACCTAAATTCGAAAATTGTTTTAGATCAGGCAAGGCGAAATGTCTCTCAGAACCACCAACACGTAACTATATAACACCAACATTCGTTAGCACCCTACCTGGTGAAACGATCGAAGTAAATCGTCAATGTGAACTACAATTTGGTCCTGGTTTCCGTATTTGTTCCTACATGGTAAACTACCCACCATTCCAGAGATACCCAAAATTTTCGTATTTTTATTGTGATTGTAGTTGAATTGTGAGAATTTATGGTGCACTAGCGGTCGTGGTGAGACAGAAGGTTGTAAAAGTCAATATTCACCATGGGCGGAAGGTACAAGTTGTGGTCCACGTCATTGGTGTCATCATGGTAAATGTATACCAATGGATCGTGATAAATTAACACCAATAGCTGGTGGTTGGGGACCATGGCAAAATTGGGATCAATGTAGTCGTACTTGTGGTGGTGGTATAAAAATATCAAAACGTTATTGTGATAATCCAATACCAGAAAATGGTGGACCATATTGTATTGGTAAAGGTGTACGATATGCATCATGTAATATAGAACCATGTCAAAATGATACAAATGATTTTAGGTTAGAAAAAATTTTTAGTCCCTAATGTCGGCCATTTTAATTCAATATAACCTAATTTCTTTTGGATTTTTAGGGAAATACAATGTGCACAATTTAATGGTAAAACAATGAATATACCAAATCTAACGGAAACTGTCCAATGGGTACCAAAATACGGTTTAAAAGATTACGAATCATGTCAATTACATTGCCGTCCGAAAAATTCAAACGCTTATTATCAATTGAAAGATAAAGTAGTTGATGGTACCAAATGTGATTTAAATACATTTGATATTTGTGTTAATGGTATATGTAGACATGGTGGTTGTGATAATCGTTTAGATTCAAATTTGGAATTAGATGAATGTGGTGTGTGTGCTGGTAATAATAGTCAATGTGAAGAAATCAATGGTACTTATAATCTGTCAAATTATGGTTATAATAAAATATTTCGTTTCCCGAAAGGTTCATCGAATTTGGATATACGACAAAAAGGTTATAATGATGGCAACTATCTTGGTAAAACATAACCTCAATTTATATGTATCACAAAACATAACCTCTCTGTGTTTCTATATAGCATTAGTAGATGGCGAAACTGGACAATACATCTTAAATGGCAATTATACAATATCGAATTATAAAAAAGACATAATTTTTGGTACTGTAATTGTTAAATATACCGGATCTTCCGGCCATATTGAACGTATTACAACATCAAAAAACCGTAAATTAACCAAAGATTTAGTATTAGAAGTACTATCATGGGGTGAATTAATACCACCAGATATAACCTATCGTTATGTCATCAATCGTAATAATGCACCAAAGTAAGTATATTGTTATCACAAAAAAACTAAACAAAAAAAAAAACAAAAGTAAAGAATTCTAAAAAATTTCGTTTTTCTTATCAAAATTATTTTGTTCAACATTCAGATACGGCTACGCTAAATCTAGTTATCAACGATTAACAAACAGGTATTTCCACATATTTCGGCTTTCATTGTATTCTAACCTAACAAAAACCAAAAAAAAAAAATGGCGTCTCTTTTATGTTGTTATATCAGTTTCGATTTGAGGTTAGATTTGTTATAATTTTGTATTTTTTTTGTCTCTCATTTAAACCAAATTAGGTATGGTTGGCGATTGTATAGTAAAAAATGGTCGAAATGTAGTTCAATATGTAGTGGTATACAATATATGTATCCAGTATGTGTTGAATTAATAAGTGGTGATGAAAAATTAGATAATTATTGTTCAGAATTAGATAAACAACATCAAACACAAAAACGGGATTGTAATCAACATTGTCAATTATTATGGAATGTTGCAATGAAAGGACCATGTTCTGTTGATTGTGGCACCGGGTAAAAACAATTAAAACAACCATTCCATTAGTTTGGTAGAAAGCTAATGACGTCATCACTATGACGTTTACTACGCAACAACCAATCATTGAATTATCGTAAAAATTCTGGAATCATCACTCTAATAGAGAAGTTGAATCCAGTGGCGTTCGTTAATTCTACCAAACTGTTGGTTTGTTCGTATTTTTGGATGAATAATCAAATAATTCGATTATTTTTGAGGTTATAGGATTAGAAATATCCATTATAATTGTATTAAAATTGATACAACAAATAAAGATAATTATTTATCATATTTGATAACAACAAATTATGGTGAAATTGTTGATGATAAACATTGTGCAAATTTACGTAAACCACCAAATACAGAAACATGTTATCAACAATGTAATACAACCCATTGGGAATATAGTCAATGGTCGGAATGTACAAAAACTTGTGGTAATGGTATACAGTGGCGTAGTGCTAAATGTATTGATAATTTAACAAATCAATCAATCAATGATAGTCATTGTCAGAATCGTGAGAAAATCATTGAACAAATTTGTAATACACAAAAATGTCCAGTATGGTCATCTAGAGATTGGACACCGGTATGTTTAATCGACATCAAAAATGGCGGTAAATTTGAGGTTATGTTAATTTTGTTTTTTTGTAGTGTTCGAAAACTTGTGGTCGTGGCTATCGTACAAAACCATATTATTGTCATATAGATGGACGTGTTTATAATCCATCAGCATGTGATCCAAAACAAATTAATATTGAACGTGAAGAATGTAATGAACGTCCATGTGCTAGTTGGTCAACTGGTGTATGGTCGGAATGTTCATATACATGTGGTAATAATTCAATACAAACACGTAATGTTATTTGTGAAGATTTAGATAATCATCAACAATTACAAGATGATTATTGTCGTGACATGTTAAAACCAAATCATACACGTATTTGTAATAATTTACCATTATGTGGTGATAATGATTATAAACGACGATTTGATTATGATAGTAGTAATAATAATAATGAAATTTTTGATAATTCAATCAATTATGATCGACGTTATCGCTGGATTACTGGAGCTTGGAGTCAGGTGAGTTGTACAAAATTTTTGATTAATCCGGATCTGTTGTGCGCCAACTATATGCGCGATAGTCTACCACTCGTTAGAGAGTAGGCAACCAATAATACACAATAATCTAGATATATACAACCAACAATACATGTTAATACGGTCATGCGTATTAGACGCAAACGTGATTGTTGCTATAGAAACAGTATTAATGGCGGGTTTTTTTCAAAAAATTCCAGTGTTCAAAATCGTGTAATGTAGGTGTTAGTTCACGTATGGTAGTCTGTCGTAATGATTATGGTGATGAAAATGATTATTTATGTGATCCAAAATCACGTCCAATTACAACAATTGAATGTAATCAACAACCATGTTGGTATTATGGTGAATGGAGTGAATGTGATTTAAATTGTGAAAAACATCGTCATATTAGTTGTCGTAATCAAAATGGTATAATTATTAATGATACAAAACAATGTAATGATAATTTAAAACCAATACAAACAATTAAATGTAAATTATCACAATGTTTACAATTACGTAATACAATACCAAAAGATTATATGAATGATACAATAATAATGAAAAAAATCACAAATAATGGTAATCGTGTAATTGAGAAACGTTATCGTTGGAAATTAGGTAAATGGCAACAATGTAATAATAATTGTGGTAAAGGTATACGTCAACGACATATACAATGTGAAGATACCTTAAATGATATACAATTAGTTGATCAATATTGTAATCATTTAAAAAAACCAAAATCAACAAAACCATGTGAACGTTATAGTTGTAGTTATACATGGATTGAAGGTTATTGGTCGACATGTTCAAAAACATGTGGACAAGGTTATAAAACACGTCAAATAACATGTCATAAAGTCCATCAAAATGGTATTATTGATCCATTACCATTACCTGATTTATTATCAAATAAATTACATCATCGGAAATATTGTGATTTATATAAAAAACCAATAAACTCAATTAGTTGTGAAATGGCGCATTGTAATGACGTATATATATGGCGGACTGGTGAATGGAAACAGGTTAGTTTATGACGTCACTGTTCTATTAATAACAATGGCCGCGTTCATTGTCGTCTTTAATAGTGACACATGCGCCTTGGAGACTTACTGCGCATCATTAAATTTGACAAAATTTTCAATTTCTATACGCAATAAGTCTCCAAGGCGCATGTGTCACTATTAAAGACGACAACCAATAATAATAATAATAATAATAATTTGATAGTGTAATCAACCGTGCGGTAAGAAAGGCCGACAAATACGTCCATTATATTGTATTGATAAACGTAGAAATGAACGTGTACCAAAACATTATTGTAGAAAAGATTTACGACCACCACGTAAACGTAAATGTAATCAATGGCGTTGTTTACATAAAAATTGTAAACAAATACAACAATTTACAAAAACCAAATTAAATAAAGATTATTTGATAACAATTAATGGACGACCGGCATTAATTTATTGTTATAAAATGGATACAAATGAACCAGAAGAATATATAAGTTTACGTAGTCAATTGGATAATTTCTCAGAAAATTACCATAAAAGGTTAGTATTATAGTAAAATCGCAAATATTCGATATATTTATATTTATTTTATAGGTTATCAAATCCGAATAGTTGTCCATTTAATGGTCAACGTCGAGATAATTGTGATTGTGTCGATATAACACAAGATAGGGCTGGATCAACACATTTCTGGAAGGTTCGACTCAATATTACATCACTGACAATAATTAGTAAGTTTTATTTTTCAAATAAAACAAATATAAAATTTACAATTACGGTCCTGTCTATAATCATAATAGTATATCTTTGTTTAACTCTATATAATAGAAAAAGATAGCAAATAATTTGTATGAATCTAGAATAGATGTACGTTTAACTTCCATCATTAAAAAAAGAACAACTCGGTAATTGCTATAAGTTAGAAAGAGATCGACAATATTTAATTTCAAGTTTAATCTCTATTATTACAACCATTTTGATTTTATACAATTTGATTGGTCCGATTTGAATTTGCTTGATTTCGTGATTGGTTGAATTTAACTACTACACGATAAGATGCGATATGTTCGTGTATATTCGGTTATTGCGCGATTTTTTTAAAATTGGATCTTCCGCACTTTTACGTTATTGTTAATTTTTCTAGATGATGATTTTACTTTCTCATCAAGTACTGGTAATATAAAAATACCATATGGTACAGCTGGTGATTGTTATAGTGCTATGGAAGGTTGTGTACAAGGTAGATTTTCAATTGATCTATCTGATACAACATTTCGTATTGTTGATAATATAAAATGGCATAATATTGGATCATCTGCTACGTCACAAATTGATATAAGAGTAAGATTATTGTTTTTTTTTTAAATAATTTTTATATAATTATCCATAGGAACAACGTGTTTTTGGTCGTTGTGGTGGTTATTGCGGCAATTGTATACCAGATCCGGATATTGGACTACAAGTTGAAATTACCTGATTATAAATAAATAACAAAAAAAAAAAAAACAATTATCAGTATTTTCTATATTTATGTTTTTATTATTATTTTTATTAGAGTTATAACAGAATAACTGCCGAAAACTGCCATTTTTTTTTTGTTATTTTTATTTTACAAAAAAAAATTGAAGGAAAAGTGCTCTCTTTTCCATTTCGTTTATATTAACTCGTATTACCGCTAGATGGCGAATTGTTAGATTAACCAATCGGTAAGCGTAAATTCGCCGCCATTTTTTTTTAATTACAAATAAAGCTCTCCGATTGGTCTAACTAATAACTCGCTATCTAGTGGCAAGTTTTATTTAAAAATTTGTTGTGTATTTGTATGTAGATGTTTGTGTTCTTATTCCAAATTGTTCTTTTGTATTCCTCATATTGAGGTTATGTTTTTTTTATATATATATCGTTATATATAAGTGTATATGCTTGCACAGCGCTTTATACATATAATTTATTTAAAAAATTTTTTTTTGTTTTGTACAAATTTAAATCCCAGCTTTATCATCACCCATAACGTTTCTTATCATTTCTAAACTTATATCCCATAATAAATCAGCCATTTGATCATTTTTACTAATTAAACTTTCATCACAACGATAACAATTATTGAAATAAACACCTGTACAACCAATTAAATCAATTGCTGTTGAACAATAAATTGTTGTTGCAGCACCTTGTTGTAATGTTTTTGTAAATGGACGTACTAATTGAAATAATATACGATATAACCACCATGTTTTTGATAAATTTGTTAATATCATATTACCAGGATGTAAACAAAATACAGATATACCATTTTTATATAATAATTTTGATAATTTACGTACAAATAATATATTACATAATTTCGAATTATTATATGCTGTTATATCCCAATATTTTTGTGATGTATCTGGTGATAAAGTTTGTTGTGTTAGATTTTCTAATGTTAAGTTGGCGAAACTGTAAAAATTCCCCTAGATTAATTGGTGATTAGTCAATGCGCATGCGCATATGTCAAAATACAACGAATACCGCCTTGCTGATTGGTTGGAAGGTTGGTAGTAACCACTACTACCAACTTCAATTAAATAAAATCACTAGAATTACATAGCCAACTTACCGATGTGATTCTGATGATACAACAACAACTCTAGAACCATTTATTAATAAATCTTTTAATAATAATGTTAAATAAAAATGTCCTAAATGATTAACTTGAAATATCTTCTCATAACCATCAATTGTTTTTGTATAATTTATACCAAATATACCGGCATTTAATATTAAAATATCAATTTTTGTAAAATTTTTTTTAATATTATTAGAAAATTGTTGTATACTTGATAATATTGATAAATCTATATAATAATAATAACAATTATCACCATATTGTTGTTTTTCTTGTCGTAATTTATTAATTGCTTGATTTGTTAAAATCTCATTACGACAAGCAAATATTACTGTACAACCGTGTTTAATTAATGAACGTGCGGTTTCATAACCTATCCCACTACTAGCACCTGTAATTAGTGCTATTTTACCATTTAAATCGCGTCCGTGTAGTACCTACAATAAAAATTGAGGTTATGTCCAAAAACAAATTTTTGTGAGGTTATGTCCGAAAAAGCAAATTTTTGTGAGGTTATGTCCAAAAAAGCAAATTTTCGTGTGAGGTTATGTTTTTGTTTACTTGTAATGCTGTACTGGAAGCATCAAATCGTTGTCGATAATCATTAACATGTTCTTTTTCTTCTATAGCAAATGCTAAACGTGGATCTGTATATGTTGTACGACGATTTTCATGATCAACATATATAACTTTATTTGTATTTTTATCAATACAACGTTCCCAACCAAATGGTAATTCACCATTAACACGTTTCTTTTTACCAGTACGTGGATGTGTCCATTGTGTTTGTTTTGTTGTATGATTTGCATAAAATACACTACCATCAATTGTTACACGTTCTTCCCAACCTGGTGGTAATTCATCTTCACTATCCGATTCAGGTAGATTCATTATTTTCGTTTTAAAATCAATAAATTCTAACCTATTTAACTAAATTTGACAATTGAACTTTTATTATGGAACGAACTATACATCAGTTGTGTCTAAAGTTACAAAATAGTTTATGAGTGCATTTCGAATTTCACCAAATTTTCGTTTCAAATATATGAATTTTACAAAAATATAGATATTTTGTTGTAAATAGATAAAACTAATGTAGAATTTTGATATAAAGTTGAAAATTTCGTAAAATTCACCTAATTTGATTTCACTCGAATGCTCGTAGTAGTTTCGAAACGCATCATCAAAATGGCGCTTGTATACTGTAACCACTTCCGATTTTTGCATAAATTTGCATAAATCAATCAAATTACATTTTTAACCATAAATAAATCGAATTATTTATCCAAAAATAATGTTATTTACAAAAAATATCAAATAAATCAAATAATGTGTCTAAAGTTACATCGGCTTTAATTTTTTTTTTGTTATGAAATTTGCTGAGTCGACATTCTTATAGATGGCGTTGTAATCATTGTGAACCAAAAAAAAATGTGTAATTTTCCTTGTTGAAAAGTGTACGAGTTTTTACCAGAAATTTCCTGAAAAAGCGCTGAAAATTCCAATATTTCCCTAATTCTTCCAATTCTGAAAATTTTGTTTAATTGTTGAATAGTCGACGAAAAAAGAAAAACAACATCAAGTGTGTGGAAGTCATAGTTGACTTGATTAAAGACTTTGGCGGTGTTTTCTGCATTAGTGAAAGGCAAGTGTTCCATATTTATTAATTTTTTTTTATTCATAATTAAAAGCAACAAATAATCCAACTTTCACTTGTTTTTTTTTTTTAATTACAATAAAGACGTCTATTTTGTTTAAATTAATAAAATTTGGGTAATAATTGTGTATAAATTAGTGATAGGTCAGGTATGTTATGGATTTTTTGCATATGTCGAATTATTCATTTGTTTGTTTTTTTTTTCTGCTAAATAAAACAATTTTTTTTTTGACAGAAACAAGATGGCTCAAAATTCGATTTCAAAAGATCAAATAATCTCAATGGTAAGATCATGTTTGATATCAACAAAAGGTAAAATTTGTCTACGACAATTAGATGGTAAGTGTTATCAATTAATTCTAATCAAAAAATTAATTAATTACAATTATAACGGTATTTCTATAATTGAGTGTACTAGTTTTCTTCAATAGTGCATTATGATTGGTTGTAATATTGAAATTTTCATTTGTTTCTCACAATACTAATCAATGATTGGTTGGAAAATTTGTGTACATTCTGATATACAATTTTTTTTGATTTTAGATGATTTTTCTACATTAACTGGTACACGTATACCATATGGTAAATTAGGTTATCAAAATTTGGGTAATTTTCTTGAATCTGTACCATCATTAATTGTAACTAGAGAAAATGGACAAATTTATGTTGATGCAAAACCATCACAACAATCCCAACATATATCGAAAATGGTTAATAAACAAAAAACTATACCAATTAAGAAAAAGTCTGTATAGGTCATGGACTTATAATACATAAACTCCGAATCCCTATACTAAACAACGGTGAAGTTGGCTCTCTCTAACACATATATAGGAATACAGTCTACCGAATTTTACCGATTGGTTGTCTATGGCAACGCTAACTCACGATCAGTTAGAAAGAATAAGACTGTCCCGGCACAAGCTATCTGTCTCTAAAAGTGGTAGGCTTCACTCCCCTCTACCGCTATATGGAGTCCATGTATTATAAGTCCATGGTATAGGTTATGTTTATTTGTTATATTTTAAAATTGTATTTTTTTTGTAAATAACAGGTATACGAATGGTAATAGATCGAAAAGAAGCAATAAGAATCGACAAGATCATCGTGAACGTTTACAAGCCGTTTCGCATAAACAATTTGTAAAACGCGCCAATAATAATAATAATAATAATAATAATAATGTTAATAATAGTAATAGTAATAGAGTAGCGTCTAAAGTAGTACCTACGATTACTTATAAACCGGTACAATTGTCACAAAATCGCCAAAATCAATCTAAAGTTAATCATGAAGTTGTACAACAACCACAACAACAACAAGCGTTAACACCACCCCAAATCCCCCAAGAATCAGTATTAGCAAATACTAAAAAACGTATAGTTAGATTGATGTCTGAATTGAATTTAGAACCTGATAGTGGTAATAGTAGTCCAACAAATGATACGTTATCACAACAACAATCACCACAACAATCACAATTACAATTTGTACAAACTGGTGATCCTGTGATTGATTTAAAAAATTTTGTACAATTATATAATTTAGGTGATATTGATATACAATTTACTGAAACAAAATTAAAAACATCAAAATTACCATTTATACATTGTAAAATAAAAATTGGTACAAATACACAACAATTATATTCAAGTTATCCAAATGATTTTCATGATCGTAGATCATCTGAATTATTTACAGCAAAAAAAGCATTAAATATATTAATACAAAAATATTTAAAACGTAAATCTTTGTTAATATCAAGTCATAATGATATAATTGAACGTATACCACCAATGTTGGAAAAACATCAAAATTTTATATGGCAACATCAAATTGAATCTGAATATATTGATAAATATAATGAATTATTACCAATTAATTGGTTACAAATAATTGATGTATGTTCATCTGTATCAATTGAAAAATATTTAGGTGGTGTTGTATTGAAATATTGTAAACCAGGTGATGTAAGTAGCGTTTTTCTTATTATTTATATTCAAAATTAGCTTTTTTCCCCGCCTTTCAAAATTTCGCAATTTTCTACCAATAGGTGGCGCTACAATCGAAACTGTTAGGTATACAGGTTGAGACATTTCATCTAGAAACATAGAACAGTCTTTAGAATGAGCAATTTTACAAAGATTCTATTAGCTATCTCTTTACAACCCAGGCGAAGGTTGTAACTATCTCGACTCTTATAGTTTCTCCTATGTTCCTATATGAACTGTGTCAATCTGTATAGGGTAAAAGGCTAATTTGATATGTGGTAGTTTTGGTGGCTATAGCGCTTTTTTTTTTGTTTGAGGGTTGTTTTTTTGTTTGTAGTTTGTTTAATATTTGTAGATTACGCTCGCTTTACTAATTGTTTTATAATTAATTTAGGACAATTTGTTTTTCTTAATTGTTTTAAGGTTTTACAGAAAGGTAAAAAGATGAATATTAATTTAAATGTTGATGATGTATCAATACCATGTAATACTGTACAATTTGGTGATAATAATCGTTTATATGCAACAATTACTGCAATAACATCAGTTGGTGAAATATGGTGTCAACAATGTAATACACAAGAATATGTAAGTTTCTATTTATATTATAATTAGGGAAAAAAAAAATGATGTAATTAACATAATTGCTACAAACGATCAATAGATGGCGCTATTATTGATGATTAATAGTTAGAAAATGCAAATTATTGTTATAACATCGTTTACACTAGTTTTCCCAATTTGGAGACTAGTCGTTTTTCGTATTTACAGACTACTGGATTTTCATATAAGTGCAAAAAAAATTTTTTTTTTTGCTTTTGTCTATAAGTATTAGACGTTGATTACTAACTGATGAATTTGATGAAAAAAAATCATCATTTTATTACCAAATTGATCAAAATTAGCATAAAAAAAAGAACGTAATCCCATTTAAGACTTACTCGTAGGAGAGTCGATCGTAGAAAACCCTCCCTTATCGAACATAAGTGCAATTTTATTTTCATTTGAGAGCATATGGCTTACCGGATCCTATAAAAAGGCTACTTCCGGTTTTTTTTTTTCATAAGATGGTCTTCTAATTAACAAAAGAAAAAAATTAAAATCAATATATTACTAGTGATTTTAGCAATAATAAAAACATATCCTGCCACTTTTTATCTTGTTAGGGACCATGGTAGTACCATCGGGAGGATGTGAATCCCAATTGGGTATCAAATTCAAAAAATTAATAAATAAGAAAGACTAACTATTTTGTGTATACAGACTTGGCATTTCTAATACGAACATAGGAAGAAGTACTACCACTACCATCCACTCGTCGTTTCACTCTACATTCGTCGAACGATATTGTCCGAATTGGTCCGAAGAATGAACGAGGGAAAAACATTGATGTGTGGATGCCAAAAGTGCAACAGTGATGCTTTCCGCGTATCAAATTTTTTTCCCAATTTGTCATCGGATCAATTCGGACAACATCGTTTGACGACCGCAGAGTGAGAACGACGATTGTCTGTGGCAAGTATTTAGAGGTTTCCGATAAGTTAGTAGTATAAGAGTGAGTGATGTGAATTGCGGGAATTATTTATCTCATTCTAGCTTAGACGAGACCCTTAAGAGTATGTGGTGTTGGTATTTGTTTGGTAAGTTCGTATTAGAAACGCCAACTCTGTGGAACAGGAAGTAGAACGAATTTTTGGAGATTTATAAAAAAAAATTGAAATTCGTTTCTCTTATTTACAGACAAACAATCGTTTTTATTTTTACACGAACATACTACTAGGGTGTCATCGAATTTTTTGTTTTTGATAGAAAAGTTTCAAGTACAACGTGTATTTGTATGTTTAGTGTAAAAATTGAGACGATTGTTTGTCTGTAAATACGAGAAACGAATGTCAACTTTTTACAAATATGGTAAAAATAAAAGGAAATTACCTTGTTAGTGGTCATACGAAGATAACTTGTTATTTTCATTAATTTAGTGTCCTTTCTTCTAACAATAAGTTTTTGTTTTGGAATACCGAATTCATAGAATTTGTAAAAAATTGACAATTCGTTTCTCGTATTTACAGGAGAGCAGTTGTCTTTGTTTTTACACTAACAGATTATCAAGCTGTCACTGAACTATCTGTTTTGTAACAAAAACAAAAATATAGAGTGTGATTGTTTAGTTGTATGTTTAGTGTAAACATAAAGACAATTGATGGTCTGTAAATACGAGAAACGGATATTGATTTTTTACAAATATTTCTTAGTAGTAAAGGGATAATTGAATAAGAATATAGGTGGTACGTCTTAAATGGGACACACTGTATATTTATTTATTTATTTATTCTAACAAATTGAAAATTATTTTTAGTATGACTTTTTACAAATGGTAAAATCAATGGAAACTGATTTGAATCAAAATAAAGATAAATTATTATGTAATAAAGTGAATTTTGGTAGTTGTTATTGTGTATATCATGATAATAATTGGGTACGTGTACGTACAATATCTGAATTAAAAGATGGTTATGTTAATTGTTTTATGATTGATTTTGGTGATGAATGTTTTATACCAATAACAAATATTTATTATTTACCACAACAATTTGCTAAAAATCAAGCACAGGTATGTTTTTATATAAAAATCAAATGAAAAAAGTTTAGAATGCAATTAGTGGGGATTGAACCTGATACCTTTAATTTTCCCCAAATCAACATGTTACCGATTTATTTTTTATAATAATGTCCAATTTATAGGCTTTCGTTTGTCGATTAGATGGTTTAGAAGAATTCTATGATATTTCATTTGATTCAGAACATTTACCATCATTAGTTGGACGTAAAGTTTTGTTAGAATTAGTGATTGATGAAAATTGTAAGATTTGTTTAAAAAAAAATATATATCAATTTAATTTGTTTATAATAAATTTTAGCCGATTCTGATATTTGTATACCGGTAATTATGTATGATGCTATTAATGAACAATCAATTACAGATGAATTAGGTTGTTTATTATCAATAGAAGCGGCAACACCTATTTTAGAAAAGGTAGGTCACTAAATATCTAGTAAACATTAGTAGTCTATTAGTGTAAAAAATATAAACACAATTGGTAGTCTACAAATCAGAGAAACGAATTATAGAAAATTTCGTTTCTTGTATTTAGAGACTAACAATCGTTTTTATTTTTACACTAACCAAATTTTTTTTGTATTTTTCTACAAAATGTTGATAAATAATTGTAGAATACGATAACAGAAGTATTTGTATCAAATATTGAGGATAATGGTGATGTTTATATACAAATCCATTCAAAAGGCTATGAAAATTTAATGCATTTATTATTTGAATTGGGTAATAAATTAACAACAATAAAACAACAACAACCAAAAATAACAAAAGAAAATAGTATAAATAATTTATATTTAATAAAATCAAATAATAATAATAATTGGTTACGTTGTAAAATAATTGATTGGTCACCAAATGGTGATTTAGTACAAATTTATTTTATTGATTATGGTAATACAACAATAATTAATTTAAATAATAATAATAACATATTATATCAATTAAATAAATATGATGAATTATTATGTCAATATCCTGAACAAGCAATAAAAGTACGTATAATGTTAGATAAATTACCTGGTGATTTCTTAGAACGTGCATTAAAATTAATGCCAAAAGAACATTCAGTTTTATTAAAAATTGTACAATATGATAGTGAAGATATACCATGGGTTGAATTTTTTAAACGTTCCAGTGATGGTGGTCTATTTTGTATTAATAAATCAATATCTGTTGAAGCTGAAGTTGAATTACAACAGTAAAAATTATCATTATTGTTATCATAATTATTATTAGTAGTAATATTAAAATTTTAGTGCCGACTCTACAAATATTGATAAAACTAATCGTAAACGTTTAATGAATTTGGTACAATTCCAAGAGAATACTAGTAAGTTTTTCTATATTAAAATAGCAAAAAAAAGAGTTACTGTCGCAGGATTCGAACCTGCAACTTCTCAAATTGTTGTATTGTTGTGTTTCCAATTATTTCAAAATTTGAGTATTTGTAGTCTAAGGTTCGATTCCTGTTCAGATCATCTACACTTTTTCGGTTGTATTTTTTTTGATTTCGAAATAAAAATTGTAAAATTTATAGAAAATGTACCGTCTGGTGGTTTATTAAAGAAACCTCAATTACCAGAACGTGGTGAATATTTCAATGTTAATATACCATTTGCTGTGAATCCATGGAATTTCTTTGTAAGTTGTATCTATTTAAAAGATTGTAAATGTTGCAAGTGTAAAAAATTGGTTGTCTGTTAATCCGAGAAACGACATGTTTGTAAATCCGAGAAACGACACTTGGAATGTTTATCAATTATTTTATGATACAATCAGAGATTTACGTTTTTTTTTTGCTGTGTTCCATAGGTTCAACCTTTGGATACTTATGATAAATTGGTTGAAATGATGGAAGATATGCAACAACATTATAATAATGTCGTATATAGTCCATTATCAATTGATGATATAATACCTGGTAATATTTATGCATCCAAATATGATGATGGTAGATGGTATCGGTATGTATTTATTATTATAATTATTATTCATTATTATTATTATTTATTATGATTATTAGGACAAGTGTATTAAAAGTGATACATTCTGGTTCAATATCTGTATGTTATTGTGATTTTGGTTATTATACAAATTTAACAATAAATCAATTATTACCAATTGTTAATAAATATATGTTATTACCATATCAAGCATTAAAAGCTAAAATAACTGGTATAAAACCGAAAAAAAATAAAAAATGGACAATGGATGATTGTGAAATATTTAAAAATTTAATAACAAAAAAACAATTTGTTAGTGTATTAAATGATATTGAAAAAGATGAATTATATAAATCTGATATATTATTAAATTTATATTTAATTGATACAACAACAAATCGCGATATTAATATTAGAGATGAATTAATTAAAAGAGATATTGCTGATAGTATTTGAAAAAAAATAATAACAACAATAATATTATTATACACAAAAAAAAACAATTGAATTATTACCATTATTATTATTATTATTATTAAGAGTTAGTGTTAAGTTTATTATCATTCCTGTTTCTTTCGTTTTATGTTTTGTCGTTGCTTTGTTCGTTTCTAAAAAGAAAAAAAAAAGAGTTTTATTAGGATTAAGATTGTTTGTTTCGACAATTATTCATTATTTTTTCGTTTATTATTATTATTATTGTTATTATTAATATTGTTAGAGACTGAGATATATTTTTGTTATCAATCGCCAAAGAATTTCTCAATATTATGTTGTTTTTTTTTTCTGTTCACTTTGTTTGATTTTTGTGAAATTTTTGATAATAATAATATATGAAATTCTTATTGAAATTCCTAATAATTACTCGTATTTTATTGATTATATTATTATTATTATTATTATATATATGCAATAATGTTGTAATAATAAACAATTATTTTGATAAATTGTGTTTTTTTTGTTGTGATAATCAATTTGAATTACCCGCTTTTCGGATTGTCATCACTCAACTTCAAGTGGTTGAAATTTTTTGGGGAAATTTAATTTTTTGTGTTGGTGGTGGTGGTGTCGTAGATTTGTCATTCAGTGGCGTAACAATTTGTTGTAAGTGACAAATTACAATGTCTTCTGCTGGCGTATAAAACAGTTAATTTGTTTGAATCAAATCAATTGAGTATTTTGCACGCTTAAATCGTTTTTATCTACTGTCAAACGTTTGGGTATTCTTATTCCATGGACTGTCTATAGGACTGCTTGATCTTACCGGCATCCATTATGTATACACGCAATCTGATTGTTTGATAGGAATAAAGATGGACGTTTGTATGAATAATCATTGACGTCATAAACTTAAAGCATCGGCTAATTAGCCCAGTAGAGATAGACAGCGTTTGGACAGTCCTCGCTTTTATTCATACATTTTCACGCTGCTAGTACTCCGTCCGTGTTCTATTTGAGCATCCAGATCAATAAAGCAGCATAAGCAGATTGGAAGCTGGTCATTGTTGTACATTCGCCACGCTTTCTTCTTGATATTTGATATGTGCGCTCTACTTGCACAATCTAGGCCGTATTCGGAAAAAATGAGTCATCTCTATTCTATACTCAGTGTATTGTTGGTTTACATGTGACGTAACAATTCTAGCGAAATGGTCCTTTAGTATTTGTTCTATCCTTATATACAGTCGTGTTATCCTGATCGGTTTTGCAAAAGAAATTCGAACTGACACTGCAAATAAGGCTAATAATACCCATTTATATCGGTTTAGTTGTTTATGCCATCTATTTTGAATAATGTCAGTGTTTCTTTATGGTGTAGTGGACGCATTCAAACGCAGCACATGGCCACTGATTAAGTACGTAAAAAAGTTGTCAGATTAAATAGATTTTGAAAAAATGACGTAATTTGATTGTGTTGCTATTGGTTGCTATAATGGCATTGCGTTCCAAACAAATCAATTTTTATTAAATGAGGTTATATATGGATGTCTTGATTTGTTTGGAATGCAATACCATAGCAACACTGTCACCTAACATCATCACTTTCGCAGTCTTAGGGTGGATTTCACCAAACGATTTAACGAATGATTAACGCTAACTATAGTTAAATACCATAGAAACTACATATCTGACATTTCACAAATATATTTTAC
>JAZBGY010000828.1:4876-38356 GCA_037414755.1 Lydus trimaculatus | reverse complement strand
AAAAAAAAAACAGAAAGGCTGAACACTTTTTTTCTCCCCCAACAAAAAGCTGTCAAATTTCTTTTTTATTTTCAATGAATTACTTGATTCTCCACTAAAAGTTTAGTGTTTAAAGTACAAATGATGTGTGTCTATTCAAATTCAAGCGGCTTGGCTTTGAAATGTGGCTAAATCGATAAAGCAGATTGTTCACAACAATAATCTACTGATGCTTTAGTTATTTTATTCATTACATTGTTGATGGTTTTATTGTGTTAAAGTCAAGTCGTTCAATGCAAAACAGACCGATTCTATATCAATGATTGAACGTTTTTTTTTTTTTAATATAAATTTTGTTGTATTTGCTTTTATTTTGAACATTTGTATAGAACACCGCTGGAAATTGACACTTCAATCTTCTACAGTGCCCAACAGGTCTTGTTTGTGTCTTTCTTGATATTATTATGTGTTTTATTTTTATTTTTTCGCATTCTTATAAAACTAAACACGCAACTTCAATTCTATATGATATACATATAGCCATACATACATATGTATAAAAGAATAATAATAATAATACTTGAAAAATAAAATCAAGAGAAATAATCGATCATAACTTGAGAAATATAAATGCGTAAAGACAACGATATTAATATAAACAGACTCGGTCATTATTTATTTCTTTATTTTAACACAATTAATAGGTAGAAGTTGTGTTAAGGCGCGTCTGCACTTGGACACATTTAGCCAGCAACCTGCTGTCCTCAACGCTTGCAACACTGTTTGCGGATACTGTCTACACTGGGCCACAGTAAATTTCCGTTTTAATTACGTTTGTCATATGTCTTTGGTTTCCCGTAGTTGACAGCAGTTTATTTTACTGTTCATCGTTTATTATGGTTTATTTATAATATAATATAACCAAAACAGCAAGAATTATAGGTTTTTTACAATTATTCGCCATTCAACAAACTAACTAATCATAAAACACGTCTACACATTGCTTGCAACATTCTTTGATGTTTATTCATTTACCGCTCTCGCATGGAACAAATTGCACATGGGTAGCACTCAAAACTGGTGACTTGCGCTGCTACCTACGCAAGAAATTTGATTTGTGGACAACAACATATATAATCGCTCAACTTAACTTACATTTATTCAATAATTTGCCGCAATTGCTGCAGTACAAACCTCGTATTTCTGTGAGAATCAACTATTTAACACAATTCCAAATGAAATTTTGCTTGAATCAAAAATCACCTGTTTCTAACGGATTTATAATTGAGGAAGTATCATTTAATCTTGTCACTAATAATGTAATTAATTAAATTTTGTTATGTAACTCCTTAATGAAGCACTGATATATTTTATGGAATTAAACAAATTAACACAGTTAGAGGGAAGAAATATTAATAACGTTTTCTGTATTAGAATTAGTTTATTTAAATTAGATTTTTTTTCTTTTTGTATTACAATAACGTGACATAAAAATTTATTGTTTGATTTCGTTTTGTAACAGCAACAACACAGTTAAACAAATCATGAAACTTGTCTGGATAACAGGAAAATGTAAAATATACCTACAACGGTAAAAAAAAATAAAACATATCGAAAAAGCACGCAATGTATATTTTACCTACAAAAGGATTGTATTATAGATTTTCTGAAAATTTCCATCCTTATTTTTCTACAATCTTGTTAAAATAATGATATTTGATTGTTTCGTCTATAGTTTTTGAAACGTTTTGTAAACTTTTGTAAACAATAGTGTATTTATACCTATATTTTGCCATAATATAGTTGTGTGGGATTATCACAGATGTTATTGAACAGTATAGAGGGGTTGATATAGTTTGATCGTATTATCTACAATACAATATTACTTTATGAATATTTTAGAAAAATGATTACTGGCCTCTGACCGCAACAACTCGGTAACAAGTACTACAACACAATCGAACTAAAACTAAATTAAACATCTATCTAATCTATAATTAAACTAGATTCTTCCAATATTTCCCCTCCTATATATTCCTTATATAATTAGAACAATTATTTTAATAAATATGTTGGTGTCTATATGTGTTGTTTTTAAAAATCATTTTATGAATTTCGTATAACTCGCGGTGTCATCGTGCAGAATTCCAACCGTGTTGTTATATTCGACGATTGTATCGTGTTTGGTGCATATTAATATGGTGTTAACATGTCTCTGGATCGGCACCCGCCTGCTGGGCAACTCAAGGACCCCTACGGCACAACGACGACCACCAAACTGTTTGGTAACGGCCGCCACACTATTAGTACAAATTAAAATTACACACCAACCCGACGGTAATATTTCAAAAACGTATCCTACAACAGCACGGGGACAAACAACTAATCTAACAAGACCAACAACAGAAAACCAGACATCATCCTGTATGTATGTGGAGAAAATAAAACAAAAACGAAAAGCTTTATTTAAATACCTACAATACAACAAAAAATAAAAGGATGTTGTATTTAAAACACAATAAGCTGCAAATTCATTAATGATGATTGTCAGAAGAATAGTTCAGCAGGAAAGGAAGCTCACGAAACGGACAAATAGTGTGTAATTAGAGCCGTATTCGGCTAAAGATTATAGAATCATAATCTTTAATACACCAAATATTGGTGTAGTAAACATACAAAACTCCGGTCCTGTTAATTTTTTACCTGTTGTTTTGTTGTTGTTGTTTGGAATTTTACAAATTTCCCCGATAAACATCTCAAAGATAATCTCTAGTCGCAACTTTATCCAATTTGATGGATAACCTCTCGGAATGTCAACGTTAGTTATAATTGACTGATAATGAATATACATAACATATACCGTCATTATTATCTCATATCACACAAGACAACTATTTAATGAAAACAAACCGAAAAAAGATCGATGATTTCAACTTGACAATGTTGAAGTTATCATTTGCATCTTTAATAAGAGTAAATATTTAAAATAAAAAAAAAACATTATCAAAAGGCGGAATGGGCGGCAAGAACTACATCTTCAACTATACATATGACGTTTAGTTTTGATCTTATCAGAGATTACTGTTATTATTATTAATAATAATTTTTTTAATCACGCATCTATATCGATAACAACAGTATTAACTGTCTTAACATTGAAGACAAATAGTAATGAAAATAAAGAGTTAGGTGAAATGAAAGGTTTTTGATAAGTGAAATAGGAAAATAAATGGTGAAACTGTTTTATTAGCCGACAATTTATTTATGAGATGTTTGTCCTGGTATGTTGATGATAGGTGAAAAGGGTCACATTCAGCCAGAGCAACAACAACGCTAGAGAGAGGATTAAAAATATGAAATCATTAATAAAAAATTCAACATATAAGAAATGTACATCTGGCGGCTTCTTTGACTGTCACTCAATTGTTAAAAGATCCATATAAATAGTTGGTTGGTCGTTGGAAACTTATACATTTGTTGTATAGATGTGTGTGTGTCTGTGTGTTGGTTGTATACAACAAAGCTTTATATGAAACTATTTCATATTATCTAACAAAAAGGAAATGTGTTAGAGGATGATAGGCCCCTTTTCCTTACGGATAAAAGACCGATTAACATCTATTACATGACTGGATACGAACGATTTCAAAAAACGTCTTACTTCTAAACAAGAACCATCCGTAATGTAAGCGTAATTTGGAAGTTTTCCATAAAGCTTGTGGATTTGTCGTCATGAATCCTTAATTTTTGTTTCACTATATGATGATCGGCTTATTTCTTTGTGTTGTTAATAAAGTTGTTGTTTAGGCTAGTCGGCTGTCTTTCTCACTTTTGAATATCCCATTCACTATATAAGTAGATAATTGTAATTTATCGGCCAACCTGACTCTGGTTCTCTCACCTTTTTTGCTTTTGTCTCGATTATTTTGTTGTGGCCGGTGTGCTTTTATATACAACAACTTCATCTAGTGAACAACGTCTCACCTGCCATATATTAACAAATTTAATAAACATAAACATATTTAATTAGAATTCGAAAAAAAAAAAATGAAAAATGTATATTTTTTGAAGTGTCTTCATTTTATAGCGACTTGATTAAACGGAAATATTAACGAAAATCTCCATTATTTGCGGTTATTCTTGTGATTAACACCGTCCATATGATAAATACAGTACCTATCTATATATTAATAATAAACTTGTAGTTGCCGCTTTTATTCGATCATTGATCTCTTTCGTTTTGTTATCTGGTAATCTGTGGTCGACGTGTCTTGATTATTCTTGACTTGGGGCTTGGGGTTAGTTTTTTTTGTCTTTGCTATCACCCGTCAATCTAATAACAATATTTTAATTAATTGTAACTAAATATCGAACGCCTACGCATTTGTTTACAGATTTGTTTGTAATTAATTGTTGTTGTGGAAAAATAAAGAAACCCAACATGATGCATTATAATGGCTTTACATTGTAAAAACACATGTATATATTACATATTTACATTTGTATACTAATAGTGGACAGAACAATCAGTCGGAAGCCTTACAAAATCATTCAGATAACTTAATTGAGATTAATGTTTTAAGAGTTACTTGCATCTTTATATGATGTCAATCAAAATTGTTTTAGAAAAAGACAGAAATATCGATTTTCTATAAGAGTAACAGAAGAAAAAGTTGTTAGATACCTATCAGGGTTATTTTATTGTTAGGAAAAAGTGAAACTTGAAGGGTGAATAATAAAGAGAATTGTTCCAAGGTGTTAGAACACACCTTTATTCTATAAATTTAGTTTCTAGTAACATACGTAAATTTGGTCCACTTGACTTAACCGAAGGGTCAGGTCGAACTCGCTTAACCATAGATACCTAGGTTTGTAAAAAAAAGTTTTGCATTATTGCCCAGTTGTTTAACGATTCGTTAAAGGACACTTGTTGGATTGTGATTCTTCCACCACCTTTTATTGATCGATTATTTTAATTAAATAATTTCCAATCATCATAAAATCAACAGTAGTCTTGTTTTAATTATGCTAATTAACTGGTTAAAGTTGTTATTAAAATTTATTAATATTAAAATTTGTAAAAACAACGAAAAATTTATTTATTATTTTGCAAAACTATAATTTACAACATTTACATAAAAATTGACAACAACCAGAACCAGTAGTTCTATTGGCGTAATATTGGGCGTGCTCCTTTCCAGTTAACGCCCAGTCATTTTCTCAACACCAACACCAAAGCTAAAATCGAGGGCGTAATCGAAATACGAAAAGATAAATTAACACATTTCACACTAAATTATAGGGTTTTTCTCTTAATTACGCCAACACACACAAAAAACCTAACTACAAGAGAAGGAAACTTCGTAGTATAACAGCTGCAATTTACAAATTTACAAAAAATGTTAAGAAAATCATCGTAGCATATATTTCAGCATTTTTTTTCTTCTCTTCTTAGTCTGTTTAAGTGTGTCACTTGCGTTTTCCAAGCCAGTGCCCATCTATAGTTGGTTACTGTCTTTCAAAAAGTGACACTCAATGTTCAACCAAACGGAATAAAAAATTCCAATCGACGAATTGAATGGGTGACCGTTTAAATTCTAATCGGATTATAACTAACAGAGGACAGTACTTTTCCTTTTCTATTAAGTCTTCAATGATGGAATAAACATCAACCACCATTTGGCCACTTAACACACACACAAACCAATACAATAAGGTTAAAATGTGTAAAAGGTAGATTTGAAGAAGGACTTCAATTTTTGGCTAAATGAAATTATTCAAATGGAAGGAAATTGTTTGAAGAAGGTTTTTATTCTTCTACTAATGGATTAGTTGGAGAATATATATTTGTTTTTTATGTTGGTTGTAATCATCATGGGTGGTTTTATCAATTCGTGTTTTATTTGATTGATTGCGGGGTTTATACGTTTAACTCATCATTAATTCCTGTCAGATTGCTCATTGATGACTTTGCGGTTACTCTAATATTTACTTTAACTGGAAATTGATCGGGAATTAATTAATAACCACCTAACTAGAGTGTCCCAAAGACTAGTTTTGTTTGTATAGCAGCAAATTTTGAAGAAAACTGGGAGATGACGAGTGTCAAAACTTTACGGATTTTGCATCAAAGTTTTGCCAACATCCTCTATAAATTATGTTACTACTAACCACCATTTTATCTACATATTGTATAGTTGTTGATGATAATGATGATGACATTGCTTTGTTGTCAATTTTCGTTTAACAATGGCCGGGTTTCAGTGTAAATTACAGGTCTGTGGTAACATGTCGACAGCTGAAAGCCATCATCATCATCATCATCATCTAGAAACGACCGGAAAGGGATTCATGTTCACAGTTTGCATTATATTAAATCGTATTTATAATGTCGAAAAGACGTCAAGACGGCCATAATTGTGTATTATGATGTACTACCGCACCTCATCTGTCTGTATATATACCGCCACCGCATTGCCGCCATTACAAAATTTTCTTGTATTGTTTTTCTTTCAATTACTTAAAGTGAAAGCCTTGCGAAGAGAACGACAAAATCCGGATATTCTCCGGTATATATAGAAAGACAGGTGTATGTTTGTCTTTAACAAACAATTCAAACAATAGACGAAATTAATTGCATTAGACTCGATGATGGAATAAAAGAACAATAAAAAAACAGAAGAATAACGATCAGTGTCGGGAAAGTTGTAAATTCCTGCAAAAGTACCACCTCTTATGTTGGATTGCCTGTTTATAACAACCGGGCGGTTTTATATCTTGATTATAGATGTTGGTGTTTGTTAACACTTATGATTGGTGGTAGAGATAATGATATCAAGACAGAGCTTATCTGTCCATTGTCGGCGATGACGTTGCATTGAATTATAATAGCGTATATAACAGTACAAAATATTATTATACCGGCGCTACTGGTGATTAGTGATTATCAATACAAATTAACAAGAAAATGTAGTAGTTTAACTATTATTATTACATCCAGTTACTATCTCATTATATCGAATGAATTTTAATAAAATTACTTGTCGGTCAATCAAATATTTATTTATTTATTTATAAATATACAATATATTATTGGTGAGGTAACCGTCTAAGGTTGGTCGGTATATCTACACCCATTCTGATTAATGTCTCGTCTTACATTAGGTCTTTGTTAACAAGTTCCGCTCCTATTCACACTACAGTTTTTTGATTTTGAATCAAACCAAAAGAAAAACGCTTATAATCCTTTCAAACGCTTTGAGGACGCGCCGCGTCCTAATATTATTGTTATCATCATCATTATTATTATTATTAGGTATTACAAGTGGGATAGCGTAATTTGAGATTTATTTAGAAAATAGTCCTATATCGGGGTATTTCTAAAAAGAAACCTTTAATCAAATAAATCCTTTCGAAAATTGCCGACTTTTACTTGTATACAATTGAAAATTATTTATTTTCTATATAGGTTTATATTGGAAACTACAAAATACAGGTAAAATTACCTATAATTGTTATAATAAATAATGAATCGGTTTAAAACAGAACGTTTTGTTTCCAGTTGTTGATTTCTCACGGTCTCTACCGCCTTTTATCTATCGTTAATTTGTTTGCATGTTATGTTCTCTATACTATACAGTAATAATATACAACGAATATTTGTCCTTTTGTTACGATATTATAGACAAATCTATAATGAAAGCAATATTTAAAACATTCAAAGAAACTAATTTGTTATTCAACTAGACTATCTATAGGATTCATAATTTAACTGACTAGTCGTCTTTCCAATCAAACAATAATCAATACATTTGAATCGACAAAAAAAGAAGATATGTCGCCTTACAGTATTCCATTGGCGAACAAATTGATGAATATTTAATTGTTCGGCAATAATTATGAATAAATTACAAAATGTTTATAATTGAAAGTTTGAAAGTTACTCTTAATATTCAATTTTTTATCAGCAAACCCAAGTATGGCTCGTTTTTCTCTTTGAGTTGTAAAATGAACAATTTCAGGATTTTGGTTCAATAATCAAAGCATTTGGAATAATAAAAAATTATTGATAACGTAACATTTTTGATTTTTCAACTGTGGTTTGGTGAAATTTAAAAATAAGCGCAACTATACGCATTCCATATTGGCTACTCACAAGATAACATTGCCATCTATTCGTTTGAAATTCAACCATAACGAATAGATTAAACAAACATATTAGTTTGAAAGCTCTACATTGGAGGACACCACCAATCTTAATAGACTGTCAATCCGCTCTGCTCTCTATAGGACTAATTGATCTTATGGGAATCCATTATATAGTGGAATGACGTCATTGGTGCCTGAGTCAGTAATGCATTTTATACGGCAATCTATTTCAACATAGGGGCTTCAAAATCAACATGCTTGTGGACCAACTGAAAGCTGACGACCTGGTTGATATGAAGATGGCAGTGATATTACTGGTCGTCTGTATGAACAACCGCTGACATCACAAATCTAAAGCATTGCCAATCAGTCTTGTAGAGAGAAAGTGGGTTGACAGTACTTGGCCTCAACTTTGCACTGCTGCAGGGACTGTCAACCCGCCTCGCTCTTTATAGGACTGACTGATCTTATGAGAATCCATTGTGGAGTGGATCACGTCACTGGCGATTGCGCTATTAACGCACTCTATATGGCAATCTATTTTAACACACTAGATTGAAAATCCAGATACTTGTGGACCAACTGTAACCTGACGGCCTGGTAGATATATTGCTGTCGTTACAAAGCTAAAGAAGCATTGGTCGATCAGTCCTATAGATAGCGAAGCGAGTTGACAGTCCTTGCTGCTGTATATCAATTCTGATAATCAATTTTGCTGTGTAAAAATAGCCCCGAATATCAGCTTCATGTAAATCTTGAAATTCTCTTTTAAAAAATCCATGCCAAACGTAGGTATAATGTAGTTTTTCAAGGATGAACCCATACTTACAAAAATGTTAATTCAACTGACTCACCAGAATCTGGGTCGATTTTTTTCTGTTTAGTAGCACGTTTGGAACTAAAAGCCTTCAGGAAGGACTAGCTGCACAAATGCGTAGTTAAAGACCAAAGAGTTATGGTACAACTTTTTTGTTAATTAACAATTTTTACGCCTCCGTGGAATAAAGAAGACAAAAGATTTTAGAAGTTGATTTCCCTTCCTTAAATATGCATTTGTGCTGTTAGACTTTTGTAAGTACTTTCACTTTCAGATGTATCAAGGAACAAAACCATTGTGCCAATTTTTGGGGCGTCAATTGGCTGATTTTCCTTATTAGATTGATATTTCTTCAGATTTATAATCGTATAAAAATATTTGCAATTTTGATTTTAAGCCCTGAAAATAGTGGTTGATGTAGGTTTGTATAGCATGCAGATCGATTATGCAAATTTAGATTTTGTCAAGAATAAATGTGCAGATCCGACAAGTAAAGAGTATAGTTTTTTGGGCCCCTGGAAGCAGTGAAGGATTTAGGCGAGACTGTCTCGATTCTTGTAGTTTCTCCTACGTTCCTAGATGAAATGTCTTAATCTGTATATACATCAGAGTAGGCCTCGGGCGGTACATCAGAGCGGGCCTAGGGCGGCATTCCAACCAAATCCGCTCCTGCCTAGAACCCGGATTTGCTACTTGCGGCACCAACTGCGCTCTATAAACGTTATTCAATGTTTTCTCAAATTAAAGACCAATTAGGTATAAATAACAGATTTTATTAAACGATTCTACATCTCCTCTTCTAACTGAATTTTATTTGTTTAATATATAAATGTTAATAAATATAACATATAACAAAATTAACTATATGTTGGAAGATGCTGAAAAGTGCACCGATTCTGAATCTTTAAAGGAATAATTAAACTTAGATAATCTTATTTAAGTGAATTTAATGTTTTTGCTATATGTCGTATAGTATGCGGTGGTACAGATTCAACAAGTACTTTATGAAAATGTGGATGTTTAGATAATGTACTCATCAATAGTTTTGCATATTTCCTGCTTTCTAAACTACCTTCTGTTAAACCATTGGCACCGACAATAAAGAATTTCTCTCTTGTTTCCTTTGGTAATTGATAAACTTTATCACAACCAATACGTCCAACAATATCACTTAATAAACGTGTTGCTGCTGCACGTACAACACAATTTTGATGTGTTGAACCTTTATTTGTTACAACAGCAACAACACGTTGTATTGATAGATTTAAACTCATTATATCTAATGCAGCATTTGCATCACTTCTTAAAAATTTATTTGTATCGGCTGTACGTTGTAAGAGCGGTCCAGCCAATTCTTCCAATTCCTATAAAGATAATAAGGCAAAATCAAATAATTGAAAAAATTTAATCGTTATTTTTTTTACCATATCTAAACCTTTACGACATGCTGCGAATAATTCACTAGCAGCTCGACAAGCTGTTCGTGCAACTTGTGAACGTAAATTTTTGATATTTTTAGATAAAGCCATACAGATTGCATGGATTTGTGCTTCCAAAATTTCCGGATGCTGTTGTGCTAATCGTGTCAAACAATTCAAACCTTGCATTGTTGTCTCCCAATCAGTATTATTCATTTGATTTAAAGCTTGTAATAGTGCCTCTTTTGGACGACTATAGGGGCGAATTTCTAATGGTTTCGATGAATGGCTTCGTTTTAATGAACCTCTTGAATAAATACTACGTCGATTGAGGCGTTTCGGTGTATTATCATCATCTGATTGTTTTGTCGGACTATGATCTGATGATATTACCGATCCTGGTAAAGATGTTTGTACTGGAGTTGTACGTTGTGGTAGTAATGGTGGTGGTGGTGGTGATGGTGGTGATTCCGGGTAATGATAAGGCACAACATTAAAATTAATAACTTCGTTATGTGGTGGTGCTGAATTGACTGTTTTACGTTCAATTTCTGGTAGAATACAATTTATATTTCCTTCAGAACGTGATTTAGAACGTTGATTAAAATTTCTAGGATTCTCATTGAAATCAAACTCATTTAAAGGACTATTTGAACGATTTTCTTGATGATCAATCTGATCAATGATTGGATCACGTTTTTCTGGTTCATCACTCGAAACGATTGAACTACCAGAGGATTGTCGCTGGGGAGTAACAAAACGATCAAAAAAAAATTAAGCAATAATTAGGTAACTTACAACGAAAGCCACATCTTGATTTTCATTTTCTGAATCAGCAATCACTTGAAAATCAGGTATAGATGATTCTGCATTATTGTTGATTTCTTCAAAGGTATCCTCAGAAATATAGCGTTCTAAAATTTGATCTTTATGATGATGTTCAGGTGGTGGTGTGAAATAACCGGAGGATTCCGATCCTGATGATCTAGGTGGTAATTGTTGTTGTTGCGGTGAATCACGGTTGATTATAGGCGAATTTGCCGTATTTTCTAGATTAGTTCTATAATAAAATTCAAAAATAAAAATAATCAACAATAGAACTATTTAATATTTCAATGTGAATGGATAAATCAATATATGAATTGATTGGAAATGACTCACTGAGTAACTTCCTCTTTTTCTTCAACGATTCTATTTGATAAATTTGCCGAGGTATGTTTGGATTGTTCTGCAGGTGCTACTGCGTGGTTCCGTTTAAAACACGAACAACACGTCCATAATGACCATTTCGTATTATGGAGGCCCCAAACGTTTGTTTTTGATGGTTCGTCAAACGGTTTTGAAAAAAATGCGGTGTTTGTACACAACATTTTGATAGTTTCGTTATTTTTTTTCCGTTTGGCACACGATTCTTTTTTAAACTAACTTCGAAGTATATGTTCGTTGCATTGATTGTTATACTGAGTGTTAGCTGACCGGCGTTACCACCACCCCCACATCCACTTGCCCTCAAAATACCGTCATTCTTATAGACCGGTCACAGGTCGATGGCAGAATATAGAGCGTCATTATTATTATCGACTTTACCTATTTCCATTATAAATTATAGAGAAACGAAACTAAACTGACCACTTACACTTTTAGTCCGTATGAGAATAATGGAAATTAATGATTTTTTTTTTGCTTCAATAAAAAAAAAATAGAGGTGACCTTTTTAATATTCACACGTATTTCTAACAAAAGACGGACAAATACGATCGATAATTCACGCAATTAATTCACTTATAATTTGTGAAAATCGATTCTTTCTTTCGTGCAAACTTGGTATACCTACGTGTTTTTCTGCTTTTGATTTTATAGAAATTTTCTTTCACTTTCTGGAAATATTGTGCATAGTTTGTGTTGAATACATGGAAATTTATCACCCACATGTTGACAATGAAACAGTTAGTCGATTGTTTTACCGTTTTTCCAACTAGACGATTAACTTGATTGAATTCTGGTCTTTTCAAATAATTTCCCTACATTTGGGGCAAAGCGAATTTAATAAAGTAGGACTTTTCTAAGGACTACCTTAACAACTAGGATAATAATGGGCAATTCTCTATCGGATATTGTACACTACAGCAAGTTCAACTTGACTAATTGTGATTATTGTAAAAGTGAAAACAATGGTGTAGTAGGGGCGCAAAACCGTGCTATAACAATCATATTGGAGCGATTTTGAAGCTCCAATTAGACAGCAAACCTTGTGTTGCAATAACTCAGTTTGTAACCCACTAATACAAAAGTAAACGAATAAACCGTCAAAATACTACTGGACACTTCTTTTCAAAATTCATTATTTTATAACGGTTGTAACGAACTAGTTCAGCGAGTCCTCTAAAATTTGCTATCTATTATAACGATGTAAAGAAAGATGCAACTTTGAACTTGAATTTACTGTCCTATAAGAAACGAGACTTGGGGATACGACGTTTATAATTGGTATAACGGTTTCACTACTTTCAAACATCGTGTCGCGGGTTAAGGGGGTAGAGAGTAGGATGGATAACGTACTTGTGGGCGCAATGATGAAATGCGATGCGAATACGTATAGGCTCCACCCCATGAATGCATGTGTCGAATGAAAAGTCTACCATGATAAACTATAGAGCAATGTTTCGCTATTCATAAGACAATCTGTATACAGTTAGTGGCACATATGTGAAAACTTGACTTCATTTTGCTCAATGAAACGCATAAGGATCTTTACCAAATAAATGGGCATTTGTCACTCACCTATTGAAGACTTCTTGAGCAATTAACGGTCCTGAATGATTATCATTATGATTCCGATTAAAACGTAATTTCAATTTTGTATCATTTGCATTGACTGGAATTGGAATGCCAGTTTTAAACCATACACCACTACTTTTCGTTGATGATGATCCAGTTGATGTTGTTGATGAACGACTTGATAATGAATATGATGTTGGTTCTTTTGTACGATTTGTACCATTAAAAATCTGTTCAGATGAGAAACTTTTACGAAATTGATCATTATGACGGAAACTACGACGATTCTTTGTTTCATTACGTCGATTTTTCGGTGGTGATGTTGAGCGTCTTCGATTATTATCGAATTTTTGATTGTTTTCTTCAAGCACATAGACCGGATATAGAGGAACTAAATTTGATTTTTTTTTTAATTAAATTTAAATTGATTTATGATTCAATAGATTTACCTTTATGACCAATGTTATCTAATTTTGGAAAATGACTCCCATCTATAGCCCATATCCGTTCTTTAGATGTATTTGGCGGTTCTTCCTATAATTGTTAATTGTTAATGATAATTAATTAAAAAAAAACAATTAATAACGTACAACAAAAAAATCATTCAAAGACAAAGGACGAAGGGCATATAACCGACAGAGTAACATTCTAACAAAACACTAATTTTAAAATGAATAAATAGTGAGTTGTTTTAGCAACTGTCTGGTTGTTGATCAATACAAACTGGCTAACAAACGACACCCTATTCTAAACGTCAACCCTACTCTGCACCATAATATTGTATGATTTTTGTACTATTTGACGTCATAATAATCTAATTGCGTGTTAGAAAATGACCAGCATATGATGATCGAAAAGATTAATTGAAAAATAATGAACTTACCATATTGGAATGCTTCGACATATCTAAATTATAAGAAGAATCACTGTTTACATCGAAATCATGCCGAGAATTATGTTTCCAATAATTATTTGGTGGTAATTTGATCGAATTTGAAGAGATTGTTTTACGTATACTGATAACACCACCACATAACCAATCGAGTTCTTCTTGTTCTTTAGGACTTGAATAGCGGATATTACCATTCACATCCACCATTGGTAGTTGTTTCCTAGATAGTCTATTATTGAAAATTAATTAGAATGTTCTTTAATTAATTAATTTAGATTACCTTGTTCGAATGATTCTCAAGAAATTCTTATGATCCTCCTCATCTTTCGATATATTATTAACAATTTCTAATATTTTACTATTACCAGCTATTTGTGCTAAACTAGCTAAAGCTTCAAGTGCTGCTTGTTTTACAGCACGTCTTGTATCTTTCATACATTTAAATGCTAATTGTACACCATTATTTATATCAATATCTGAACTTGGAAATATACGTGATGTTGCAATTAATATTTGTAGAATACGTTCTTTTGGTTCATCAATTGTTAATGTATCGAAAAATAAACGTGGTGATGTTTTCTCCATTAATTCAAGACATAAACGGACAGTTTGTGATGATTCAAATTTTACTAAATTGTTCGTGAAGAGCCGGATTGATTTCGTAAGGATTTTTGGATCGGTATTCGAGATGATGAAATGTAAGATCTCCTAAAATGAGCCAGAAAAGAGGTTTAATCAAAATGTTGGACTTTACAGTAATCCTAAGATGAATATAGACATTCCTGTTAGTGAGCGACAGTTTAGTTACAGTAAAAGTGCTTTGTGGCTTCTATAATGGCTTCTTTAATGTCTATCACGGCTTTAGCTAATGAGAATTCAGAATTGTTCAAGTTTTGTATAGATTCGAAATGCACATTAGGGTACGATCACATCATCAAGTTTTTCTTGTTCAAGTTGACTTGTATCAATTTAGGTAAACTGTCAAGTTTTTGTACAATATTGAAGAACTCGATAAGTTGCTTCATGCTCTCCATTCAGTGTGAGAACGATAGAAGCTCGGAATACTTTTCGAACCAAGAAGTTGACCAAGAACTCGTGATACTTGCAATATTTTATAAAAATTTTTGTCCATTAATCACAAATTCTTCCTCAAGAATTTGAGAAAGCCTTCCAGTACTTAACTGGAGATGTCAATATTTTACAAGAACTCGACAACGTATCTAAACTGCTACAAGACGCTTGAAAATATAAACCAGCTAGAAAAAGAAAAGCCTGATAGTGTAGTCTTAGCCTTACTGTCATCCCCGACAAAAAGAGGGTTGTAATTATAATGAAACGTCATTTTTTAGGGCACGTGGAAGGATTGTATCGGCGCCCAGTCTAGCTCTTGGCGGTCCTGCTTACTGTTAGCTAAAGTACAAGAGGAGTTGCGATTGAAAATGAAGATCTCGTTATAGGAATACCAATTGGATTTTTAAGAAATACCACCTATAATAACAACGTGAAGACCCACAAGGGACAAGAACCTGGATTAGCAGACTAATTTGCAAATCCTCCATCTGGTACACAATAGATGCACCCAACTATAGGGCATGCTTAGCCTTAGGAAAGTCGCCAACCATAATGCAAGCCGAAACTCTTGCGAAGGAACCTCAAAGGCACACAAATATACATCTTGAAACAGCCAGGTGGTGCTAAAAGTTCTAAAGGTCTACAGCCTTAAATCAAAAACCGTTTGGGAATGTCGTCAATTGGCCGAGGGTAATAAACTTAACCTTGCATGGGTGTCAGAGCATCAAGAATTTGCTGATAAGGAAATAGCCGATAACCTTGTGAGAACAAGTGCTATGGAGATGGCTGTGTGGGCTAGCCAAAACCCATAGAAGGCAGGAAATCTGTGCGTGTGAATGGAGCAGGAAAATTCTCCACTTACTATTTGCCTCAGAATGCTAGAAAGCTTCTCGACCTAAGTAGGAACGAACTGAAACTGGTAACGAGGCTCTTAACTGGGCATTGCCTAGTGCGATAACATCTCAAAAAGCTGATTATAGCAGACATGATGGAATTTGGGGGGCCTCCCACCTTTCGGCATTGGGCGCAGATTATAGCAGACAGTGAGATATGTAGATTGTGTGGATCGGACAATGAAACCTCCGAACACATAATGCTAGAATGTGAAGCTTTGGCTCACATAAGACTCGCCCACCTAGACAGTGTGTCTCGCATAGAGATAGCTAGCTTTGCGAAAAAGATACCTTTTTTGAGATATCAATAGATGGGGGGTTAACAATAATAGATCAGTTGTGGTCGCATTTCAAGAAGGCTATAGTGGCCAAACGACCCCAATAATCTAATCTAATCTAAATAATAACGTAATTTATACATACATGAACTCGATTCTGTAGTCGATAATTTGATTCGCATGAAAATAGACTTTGCAAAAGTGGTCCAATATTGTCCTGTGTTACAATTATTGGATTTTCATGCAAAATAACAACCAATTCGTCTAAATTATTACTTTTGATACGATTATCCTAGAAAACAAAAATGAATTTAATTACAAAAACATTGTGACTAATTTAATGAGGTTATTGTCCTAGATTTTTCACCCCTTATATCGCATTCTTAATCTTTTATTTTTATTATTATTATTATTATTATTATTATTCTGATATTGATATAACTAGAATTGTAACATATGGAATCGATATGTAACAATTATCCTCAATAAATAATAAATGGAGGGTAATGACATTTTTTTTATGCAGCCATCCGGGTTGGATTTTAATAACAACAAACCGTAATTGTGGATAATCAACAGTTATATTAACGTATTGTATGCACGCTAAATCGTTTCTAGTTAGTAATAAATGCAAATATTTGATGATTTAAGTGTTTATAGTTAACCTACATTACCTTTTGTTGCAGATTATCGATAATACGACCCAAAATTTCATCTTCCCTCCTCACATCGTCGTTACAAATTTGAAAACTGTTATAAAGTGTTTGTTTTTCAGCGTCACGTTCGCCTATTAGAACCGGACTTCTAGTTAAATTGTGCAACATTTCAATTTCTTTGTGTGTTGTTGTTGTTGAAGAATTAACTTTGTCTACTTGTATTTTTAGATTATTATCATTCTTATCAATGCGTGATTTTTGAAATGATTGTCTATTCCGCAATGGAATTTTTGAATGTTGGATTTTCCTCAATTCCGGTGCTGATTTGTGTAAACGTTTATTCGTTACAAGCTCTCTACGTGGTGATGTTGGATATGATCCGGTTGTTATCCTCACCGGTATCATACTCTTATGACGTGTTTTTATAGCTGCTATTCGATCACTAACTGTAATTTTTATACTAGTCGGTCGTTCGATTATCATCGCTGTTTGAACATCATTATCATCACTTGATTGTTGATTGCTATCACTTTCAGGTGTGCGCATTTTTACAACTTCACCACCAAAACGTACTTTTCTCGGACTACGATTTAGTGTTTCCGTTTCACTATCGTCGGTTAATATTTGTACAAACGGCCGATGTTTTCTGTAAATCATCGACTATAATTTCTATATTTTTTAAGATTTTTGAACTCACCTGAAATCATCATCACTATCACTGAAATCATTTGATTTTGTCGATTCTTCATGGATTTTCATAGTGATTGCAGGACCTGTATCTAGAGTGATTTCAGTCTCTAAAATAACATTATCGTTAATCACTGGTGATGATTCCAAAACCAAATTCTCTTGTTTACACATCTCTTCAAATTCACGAACCGTTTCCGGATTTAATAATGAATTAAACTGTTCTTTACCGAGTTTCTTACGTATTTTCACCAATGAATTCAAAGAGGCTTCTTTAAGAAACTCTTGTTTCATACCTTCCGTTAGTTGTTGTAGTACAAAAACTAACATATCCTGATTTATACCGTCAATATTAACCAGATACGGTGTGGCTAATATTAAACCTAAGATTAGATGGTTATCTTGCGGTATAGCGGTGAGAAATTTCCTTAAAATCTCATTAGGTTGTAAACTGTGTTTTAGATGTATTCGAACAACATCAATAGCACCTTTTCGTACAGCCGGTGCTGTATATGAAAGATTCACAATTAAATCTTGAAATAAAACATCCATATAGTTGTCTAAATTGTTCTGATCAACTACTGGAATTAAATCGGCTAAAACACGTAGCGCATTTTGACGGACTTCACGTTCAGGATTCCGGAGACGATCACGAAGCACCAAGAATAACACTTTAGCATCTAAATTGTCTAACAATAATCAAACAATAATTGATTGGATTTGATTGAATAACATTTAAATAAAACTCACCAGGTAGACGTTTTGTACGTACGATTATTTCCCATAGCCATGTCAGTGAAATTGTGTTCTCATTATTGGCTGACGAGGCACGTTCTAGAAGTGTTTCATTACTAGTTGGTGGTGATGTTGTCTTATAATCAATCATTTTTTTTTTATTAATAAACAAAACGGCTAGAATTTTTGAACAGGTCACCGTAAGAAGGTTGGCGGTGGTGTGGTGGAAGCACGTTGCGTTATGATTGAATACAACCCTACCACGTTACAAACATTCGTTTTCTTTGTCTAATCAATCGATTTTGTAATGGGGCGACGGGAAAAACGTGGCCGTCACTATATCGTTAGCGTTTTATGTATTCTACTACTGGCCAACTTTATGAAACAATAAATAGGGGTCTTAATTGTATACTTATAGGGTAAACGATAAACTCGATTTCTGTGTCAATTTTTTATTATTCAATTATAATAATGCTGATAGTACTGATACTGAAAAGACACGTGGTATTTGTGAAATTCGATTGAGAAGCTGTGGCATTACAATACGGATAAAGAATTGTGTGTAAAAGGAAGATATTTGAAATATGTGATCGATTGTTGTTATAAATTATGGTTGTGTGTTAATCTGTATTGCTTCGTCTTGACCTTTCTCAGTCTGATATTTGATAAAATGAATTATTGATAAGTGAGCCTACTAGTGAGCGTGCTAGTAAGCTTTCATAATTCAATAATGACTATTTTCAGATATTAACTTTCAGATCCTATCAATAATTACTATACAATCTAGGATTTTGATGATGCTCTTCCATGATTATTTGCTAAAGTTCAAGGGTGTTTTTTTGCTATCTTCTCTAGAAATCAGGAAGTGATTTAGAAGGTGAAAGTCTAACTTCAAAAGTGAATCCTTGAAGCATATTCGACTAGATAACTACTTCCATTTTTTTAATAAAATATTAATTATAAATGGAGATTATGTAGACCATTTTCTTCCCTAGAAATACTTTCTTATCTACAAATTTATTCACTGCAATATCGTGTGTAGGATTGGTTGCATAAGAATTGCAGATAATTTGAATAAATTACAACGTCAAACTGCATAAAATTCTGCAATTATTCTCCAACTTTTAAACTTCCAAAGAATATCGATGTTAGCACATAAAATTAACAAATCAATGGGATAGTTTCAATAGGTACTATTTACGTTGAAAATCTTTGGTTTCTGTGAGTTTTAAGCTTTTCACTTTTGCTATCTTCCACCATCAATTTTTAGAATTGTTCGTAATTGAGCATAGGTCGGCAACCCATGCCTTCCAAGCCCCACATGCTACTTTTAACCACGTGACATGATGATAGATACATATTATTTGATAATGCATTCGTAAATATAATCCTATTTACATCCAGCCAAGTATTGAGTGAGTGGAAGGTGAGGTGAGTTCAATTGGTCGAACTTCCAACTACTCACCAAAAGGGAAACACGAAAATGCACAATTAGAAAGCTAATTAGTTTGTTTTTCGTTATTTTTTGTAAGTATTTGTTTTGTTTTTGTGTTAAATACATATTGTGCTGAAAAATCCTGGGCTTCTTTGTCAAAAAAAAAACACTACCGCTGCCCCCAGGACTTCATGTAAACGCTTAGGTACACAGATTTAGATCGTTAAGCCACGCGTACAACAACATACGCACCTGAACAGTAAACTAGAGAGCACGAGCACAAACGAATAATATTGAATACCAACGCAAACAATACAGTTCTCCAAAGAAAAGTAATGGTACTGGATCAGATTTTATTGCCTGCAATAGGGAACTTCAACTACTTTTTAATGTTTGTGCTCGTCCAGTTTCGTTCATCATATGTGTAGGTGGCTTTATCTTAACCTATCCTTATTTATAGAGCGATACATTATGATCAAGAGACCTATAACTTGAAACATAGGAGAATTTTGTCTTAAATCATCCTTTTAGTGATTTTAGCTATTAACGGATGGACGGCCTAAATACGCAATAGGAAAAGTTCAGTCTTATTTGTATGATAACGTAGATAAAGTCTTATCTGTTTAGTACAATTTCCCCAATGATAAGATAAAAAAATAAATCGATCACAACATTTGACACGTTACTTTCTAAATATTTCTATGATTTTTCAGCATTTTATTAATTATAGAAATGTTAATTATTGGTCGATTATTAAGATTTAATTTACAAACATCAATATATCCAATAATTCTAATTGTAATTTCTAATTTGGTAAGTACTAGATTGATAAATTAATTTTATTCTGTAATATAAAGAAGAACAAACCAAAAATTTAGGCAATTGTAACATTTAGAACTTATGAAGTGATTGTGGACATTATTAATCTTGAAGATCTAGTCGATCTAAATCAAGCACTTTATATTATCTTGGTAACATTATTGCAAATTGCAGTTATAATTTGTTTGTGTGTCGGCACAATTAAGGTAAAGATTGTTGTAAAAGAATCGTTAACTGAAAACCTAGACACATTCAATACGAGACAAAAACAATCAAGCCGCCGTTAACCCTATGGGATAAGAAGGTTAAGCACAGGAACGCCATTAAAACGCTAAAGAATTATCCAATAATTGCTTATGTCTGTGTGATTAGGGCAAGAGATTTTCTTAGTCCAGGGCGCTCAAATTTGAAAAGTTGTCTTTGTTCAGTGTGTCTAGTTTTCCCTTGTCTCTATAGATTAAAAATTCTACTTCTAGAGTAATCATTTGTTGCTATTACCATGGTTGTGTTTCACTGGTCCAGTCTTTGTAATGGTTACAACTCATGCTGTATTGTATACATCAACAGGTGATCATCTACAAAATTTGATAAACCTGGTTTTTGTTGGTAATTTTCTTCATTAATTAATTGAATGTGTGGTTTATTTGGAAAACTTTCAGCTTTATTTTGGATTACTTGGTATACAGTTTATAATCATTACCTTTATATTAAAGTGTGTAATAAAAATTATACGTATATAAATTATAAATATTCACAATTAACGGAAATTGGGGAAGTTACTGGAAAAATTCAAACAAAAACAATCAAATTATTAGTCTAATTTTGGTGATATATTATCTTCGTTTTATTAAACAAAAAAAATGGAATCAAAACGCTTGTGTATTGATAATTAGATATTTTTATTTAAAATGTGATGAAATTTTTCTTAAATTATTAAAATAAAATTGCAAAATAATATGATAAAAATTATTTCCTTCTAATTTAAGATCATCTTTTGTTTATTATAAACAAATTTTGAAGGAAAAAAATTAAAACTAAACAATATTTGTATGTGTATGGTGGGACCAGTTTGGCTTGACTCATCTACACCATGACAGTACAAGCACTTAGATCACAATTAACAAATCGTTATTGGAGCTAACAGTTTAACATAAATCGCAATTTTTTTGAAAACATTAGAAGTCGTTCCACCTATCAGAACTTCAGACTTAAAAAACAACAGTCGCATTGTTATGGCCGATAAATGTGGATAATTCGTGAATGAAAAGGCATGTTTACACTGAAAAACGCATGATTCGTACTACTGGTGTTTACATTTATGCGCGATAATCAGTTGTCAGTTGGTTCAGTTCCATGATAGACCCATCCGATAATGAGAAAACTCTACCATACAAACAGTTGAATCGATAAAATCCAATTAACCACCACCACCACCACCCTGAAATCGTAACTTCTAAACAAGTCCTGTCGTATTGGCATGCGCTGTTCCGTTCAACTTCGATTGTGGTACGCAACAATGCATGCATTGCATGAATCATGCGACATAAGCGTGCCTTTGACATACGCCAAAGTGCACAAGTGTAAACATACTCAAAGGATTACATCAGCAAATGTGGGTCATAACAACATTTATGCAGTTATCTGTGTACTTTAAGGTCCACCTTTTAAGTGAGTTGCAACTCTCGTGATTTTTAATCATTTTATAAACATAATTTTACGAAGGACACGGATATTTTCAAAAAAATGATGAACCAAAACGGTAACTTTTGTTATCAATGAGAACAAGCAGAATTATGACCTAATTCAAATTTGTTTTAGAAACGTATTAAAAAAAAAAAAACGACGACAAGACTTGATTTTATTTAAAGATAATTGTAAATGTGAACCAATTTACTAAATGATAATCATAATTCTCTATAATTCCATATAGCATGCGTCCTTTGGTCAGCGTACCCTTATCACAATAGGAAACAAAATTTATGCATCACATATAAGTTGAATAATTCCCAAAATACATCAAATAATGCACTGAAATTTTCTAAGAATAAATTGTGATTATTTTAAATATTATCTAGAGTTAGTCGTCGATTTGATTTGGCGGACACGTTGTATATGTGTTTACATTAAATTTCTGGCTAGACTAGATGAATTTTTGGGTTATCAATTGTCGGGTTTTCATAGAAAATTTATAGAAAATTAATAAAATTAGATCGAAATTTGAATTTTATAAATAGTTTTGCAATAATAAAATTGTTTGAAATTACGATGAAGAAATTTAATTTAATTAGATGTTATGTTATCAATTATAAATGTTTACTAGTTTTTTTCTTCTTTTTTTTTTTGCTAGATGCCATGAACTGTACCTATTGTGATAACCTTAGGTATTTTTGATGTATGTGAAGATTATAACACTCTTATATAGTAGCATACCAGTTCAGGGATTACTATACAGTAGGCGGCAGCAAAATAGGTACATTGGGAGAAGTATCAACATTGCCCACTTGTTAGCGCCACCGATCTTTGTCTAGAGATATGCCAGTGTAATGTTGCTAATATTTCTGTCAAAGATAGCATGAGGGAAGATATATTAAAAGCCAATTAAAGATGGGTGGCGTTTCTACCGTTCTAGCTGTTTTTATCTCAACAAATATGGAAAAAATGAGAGTGGGCGTTGGTCGATGGTTTCTCCTATGTACCTAGTTTGCTCCCGCATACTGTATACTCTTCTATAAATATCCATGGATGCAAAAATGAGAAAAATGTTTCAATTCTACAAAAAAATATATATAATTTATTATTATTATTATTATTATACATTTAATAATTGAGATATTGTCTTCTTATATTTACAGATAAAAAGTTACCTAAAGTATAGGCGTATATTTCGCATTTATCACAATATTTAAATCGTTCAATACCACACAACTTTAATCGACAACAAGAAACTTAACTGCTCTTTTCTTTAATAATAATAGATTAAACAATTTTATCAATGGAGATGCAGTTCATTTTTATAAAAAAAAAAAACAAGAAAAAAATAAGCGCTTTCAATTTTCCAACAATAAACAAAAACAGAGTATAGACAATAATTAAAACATTAATATCACAAAAATTTTGATCTAGAAGATACACAAATCACAATCGAAGAAGATATATGTACTTACACACGCACGTGCACACACACACACACACACACGCAAATACACAGCGAAATTTTGATAATTTAAGTCACTATTTATGTTCTTTCTATTTGCCACAATATGAAGCTAATTCTTCATGTGAACAAGGCTTCTGACAACATTCATTGAATACACCACGTTTACGACGCCGACGAAAACTTGTAATTAATGATGTTGCACTGGATTTACTACGGAATGGATATTCACCGTCTTTTTGTGTATCAGATGTGAATTGGGCATTCCAAAAATTGTTGTCGTAGACTACAAAAAAATTTAAAAAAAAATTGTTTATATACATTATTTTAATAATAAACAAATTAAATGAACAAAACATAAACACTTACTACTCGATTTTTTGTTGAGTGTATTATAAATGCCCTTACATACAGCTGATAAAGTTTGTGATAAACGTTTACCGCAATATTTCGTTGTTGATATATTGTGTTTATTGGATATACTTTCTGTTTGACATAACGGATATCCAATAAGTATGGTGATAATGATGATAAACAACCAACGGAGATCCATCTGCAACAATCAAATTGGTTTTAAATAACTAACTCAACTAACACAATTTGTAACAGTGATTTTTTACTATATATGGCTAATAAAGGTACACTAGCAATTACGGCAAGGTTACGACCTATCTGTATAGGTCTTCTATTATATAAGCAGGGGGCACAGAACATAATTATCGATAATTATATATGTCGCCTTCAGTAGTTGCCGCATTTGCTTTTTACGTTAAAGTTTTTTGTTCGTTTGTTTTGTTATTAATCTTCATTGCTTTATCATTCTAATTTAATTTAACCTAAGTATAACTTTTACTTATCCTTGGTCGTAAAAATTTCTCATATCTTTCTTATCAATTTTGTAACTAATTAAATTAAAAAAAAAAAAACTAATAAATAATACATTGGAAACAGTTTATACTGTTGTTAACAATAATAATAATAATAATCACTAAAGCTAATAAATTGGGCCTTTTTACTGATTAAACTTACCATCAACACATTATATTAGAAATGATTACAATTTTTGTAATTCTAAAATTAATAAATTTACCTTGATAATTTCCTTGGATCCTCAATATTCATTCCAATTACATTTTTTAATTTACAACACATACAACACTTTATCAATTTTATACACGACATCACCGAATAAATGTTGATAAAATATAAAAGAAAATTCAATCATTCCAACAACCACATCAACATATGTATCTAGAACGGCAACTTGTTATAAACTGAACAACTAACTAACAAATGTTATTTATAAAGAACTATCAACTCTTATAACAAATCACATGTACATTAAAAATGAACATATTTTGTACAGTTGTTAGAATAAATCGTTGATTGATTGATTGATTCACCTGCAACCGGAGCCGATCATTCGCCAGATTAAAGCTTTCCTGTAGACTCTCTTTGTAGGAATACTTTTAACAAATAGACGAACAACACAAAAAAGTTTGCTGATTCTCATTTATAACGTAAAGATTCACCAATTTCCAAATAGTGCAAACATTGAACTATACGAACTATGATTGTGATTGATGTGGTTTTTTTATCAAATATTGCCCCCGTTAAAATCGCATTGCATCATTAATTATTATTATTATTATTAATTAAAATACATTGTTATAAGGAAGTGATGATTTTGTTAATTAAAACATATAAATTATCAAAATTTGATTACATTATAAATAAATAATTTCGTAATTCATGGACCATGGACCATTTTCTGACAGGAATCCCTAGAAATTTTCCATTTCGTTCATTCTTTCTTTCTTATTTTTCCCTTCAATTCTGACAGCAGTATTAAGAAGAAGGATTTGTTGTTAAATGTTTGGAAAGCTCATCGTCCGCTCATCAACCAGACATATAGTAACATAATGTATTGTTTTTCCAAGAATAGATTTTATACCTAGATTAGTGTAATCGTATTTTATATTTATAGAATATGAAAATATGTGTATATTATAATACTATTATAAACATTTATAATGAGTGCAGAGGGTCATTGCTTTCTCTAAACAATATTTTATTTATAAATTAAAAGAAAAATGACCAGCCACAGCGCCAGACAATAAATTTTATCATGAAAACACAATTGTTTCTATCCGATGACAGTTTTGGAATTTTCGATAATTCAACAATAATATTAATAATAATAATGTTGATAATATCCGTTTATATTTGTTTTATTTTTTTTTTTAAATAAAAAAAATCAATAAATAAATATCGACATCCCCATAAAATATTTCTAAATCAAATTTGAAAATTACGTGCACTTATCATCAATCTATTAATAATTTAATGGACTTTAATAGGTTTATTAGCATTTATTGTTAAGATAATAGATGTGACACGTAGTGCTCTTTTGACGAATAATTTTCTACTCTAGCAATAATTGGCGTAAAGTGGTAGAAGCGACTAGACGCCGATTTCTATTACAGTCCAATTTAATTCCCAACTTTCGTCTATTTAGAAGTTGCATAATTATTAATAAAACTATACAGAGTGACCTAAAATAATCTACTAATCCTATTTAAATTATAGAAGCATTGGCTTGACGGAATTGTATATAGCTAGCTTCATAGAGAGTTCCTTGATCTCCCAAAAGTCATGCAGACAAGTGATTAGATTAGATTATAGGGGTCGTTTGGCCACTATAGCCTTCCTGAACTGCGACCACAGCTGATCTATCCTTCTTAACCCTCCATCTATTGATATCCCAGGAAAGAGATCTTTTTAGCAAAGCTCACTATCTCTCTGGGAGACTTCTTTGCCACTTCAGCAGGTGATAGAGTCAAACTGCCTAGGTGAGTGAGTCTTATCTGAATCAAGGCATTGCTTTAATAGTAGCAAAGTACCTATTGCCACAATAACGAGATTGCTAACTTTCTCTTCTATAATTAGTCCTGATCGGGATTGGGATCAACTGAGCGATATATTTTCACAATGCTGCACAACATGGTTGACCTTTTTCAGATCACTAGACATGGACAAAAATGATATCAACTGGAACCCATTTACGACTGATATTCGCTTGTATAAGCTTACAGATGGTCCACATGTTCCGTTCTGCTTGTCAAGCATACTTAGCTTATTTTCAATCAATCTTCAAGCGTGCTTACACAAAAAGATCCTTGCTTGTCAAGCTTACAGATTCAAAGCCAAATTATAGGTGTAGGAATTCTGTGGCATGCTTTCTGATCTCGATCTCACTTATTCGAAAGCCCACTTATCATAAAAGATTGTAACGGGTGCAACAAAGATATAAATACTCTCTTTTCACTTTATTTATCTATACTTATTGGGATTACACTAAAATGTGTGCGTCTAATCGTGAAAATAGATCAGTTTTTCTATTCCACGGGTCTAAGAGTAGGGGGTAGAAGCCTAAAACCGAGCCCTCTGTATGTATATTTTTTTAAATGAGAATATAAACTGAAGAAATATACTTTTATTGGATTTTAATAATAATGTTGTTGTTATGTGGACTTCAATAGTGCAACACAGGCATGATTTGTAGAATTTTCTCAAACATTTGTACTGAAGGTTCTAAAAAGTCGTTCAAAATTTGATTCTATCTAGGATTATTTTCAATCCTGCAATAAATCTTATAAATTTCGTCATTTAAACAGAACGATGATAATATTAGACAAAAGTCCAGGGACTTTGGGATTATTTTCCTCAAATGTGTTAAAATCGTCTTTGCTCTCTCATATTTTCTACAATTTGTGATTAAGTTTTGAACAAAACAAATGGTAAATCTAAAACTTGGAAAATTCATTTTTTCCAATATTTTCGTAAAAGAAAGTTTTGAATTATAAAAAAAATTGACAAAGTGTTTCAAAACTTGTTAAACAGTAGCACCCTTCTAACAGTCAGGGCCGCTAAGAGCGAGATTTGAGCCTGGTAAAATTCTACAACGGACCCCAAAAAATGACGTATCATTATAATTACAACGACGCCGAGGGCCATTCCGGGCCACAGAACGGTAATTTGTACCGGCTATACCCCCTGTTATCGGGCCTTCTAACAGCCTCTGGTACTGTCTAATTTACTCAACTTTGGTGATAAGGAAAATATAAAATCTTGCATCATCAGTATGAGTTAATTGTCTAAGAATTTGAAAATTTATTGTTTTAAAAGTGTCAATTATCAGTTGATATTTTGCATAAATAAGTTTTATTTTAAGTCATCCTGTATAAATGATTTAATTCAACTTGAACTTTATTTTTGTACATGCATCATTACACATATACAGTACCAATTAAATCGGTCAACGTCGGTTACATAATCATATTAGATGAATTAGAGTACAGTGATTTTTAAATTTTACCAAATTGAACGAATCAATTTTAATTAAAAAGAGTCAAAAGTCCTTACTTCATCATCATCATCATTATATTATATTATTATTATCACCGTTATTATTGTTTTCTTTCTGAAATAATATAAATAAACAAATAAAGATGATTGACGAGACCACAACATTGCTTTTTTTAAAAAAAAAATGCGGCAACAACTATCAAAAAGTAAAAAACTGTATCTAAATACCAAAAATACAGTAATGTGAGATAATTAATGAAGTGTTAATGACTTTTGAGCTTTTTTATGGTAGATATCTAACGATAAGTAGCAAATTAGGTTTTATTGTTTCAAAACGAACTAATTGTAAGTATTATATACACAGTGCCGGATTAAACCTTTTAGGCGCCCCTAGACAAACGCCTATTCCTTCCCACACTATCTCACTATACGTATATATTCGTAATTTTATCAACTCAAACTACAAAACAAATAATAATAGTTATCTTGGTTGAGCAATGCACAATTTGAAGAAAAGAAAATTGCGGCCTCGGCCAGCAATCTCGAAATGGCTGAACGCATTTCTCAACCGAAAATGTCGAATCATTTGACACGCTATTCTTTTATTCATTTCATAGTAGTCAGCGGCCGTAAAACTACTTTTATGTCCGTTTCCACTGGCAACCAAGACTAGTTCCAAAAAATAACTATTACGACCTGAATTTCAGTCAACTGCGACACAAAAGCTAATGCATGTGGAAACCAGTGACAAATAAAGGTACGATAGGAGTCAAAAGTGTCCACCACTGTAACAAAACCTTTACTGTATTTCTTTCAAGATCAAATCAGTATTACTTTATCGATTGTTGCAGGGCTCCTAAAAGACGCCCATAGGCTGCCGCCTACTCTGCCAAATGGTTAATCCGGCCTAGACTTTCTCGTTGCTGCAACTCTCTATCCCTATCTAAATAAAACACAGCACTTCGTCCAATTCAAAGCAGTAAACGTAAATTTTCGAAAATACCTCTCTCTTAAAGATTTTGATTTCGAATATCAGAGAGTATGTTGGCATTGACAGTGTGACCCATTAGATTGAATTATGTACCATAAATCATGGTCCATGATCCACATTAAAGATGCACGTATTTAACAACGTGACAAACAAATCAAACTAGTATTTATTCCAAATAATAATAATTTTAATTGAAATGTTGTCATATATATATGCGTTATGTAATTACAAAGAATAAAAATATCTAATAATTAATTAGTTTTGAAAATTTTCCATTTGTTTACAATTCCACAAATTTAATTAAACAAAAATCAATGTTACTTTTCTATTAACAGCCACATCATAACTATCGATTTCTGTTCTAACACAAATATCAGCTCTTTTATAACCATCACCATCTAAATCACTTGATGTATCACGTATTTGTAAACGTACACGATGACCAAAATGTTGATTTAATTCTGGTATACAGACTTCAGTACCATATGGTAGGGATAATGTATCATCCATTGCTAATGTAACGAAATTTGTACGATTATCTAAATAATCCTACAGAAAAATTGTGATGATTTAACGGAAATTTTGATAAATCAAGCAGTATACCTGTAAAGTTCGCAGATTTTTGCCCCTTTTGTCCAGATATCCACGTTCCATCCCTTGGGAATTATAATCGGGATAATATGCAGTTAATGTAACATTCTCGTATCGTTTACCTTTACATTCTAAATTGATTTCTAAAACAAAAATCAACAATTTCAATAAATTTTTGTTAATAATTCCAATAATCTTACCATTATCATAAAATCCATTTATCGAAATTATTAAATTTAATATTATTATTATGAATTTAAACATTCTTTTACAATGAACAAAATACGTTATAAATAAAGTAAATTATTTGTAATTTTTTTATTTAATAAATTATAGCTGTTGTCATCAAATTTTTCTATAAACAAATATCAACACGTCGGCGGGACGATGGTGATGGTTCAAGAAATTGCTGACTATTTTGCATTAAATTCACACCCATTTTACTAACAGTATCCTGATATTCTGAACGTCCTGTTTTCATTAAATTATAATCGAGAATCGATTGCGGTGCTGGAATGGTCAAAATCAACAATTTAACAAATGAAAATCAACTATTCCCTAAGTGGTCATCATCTTTAAATGCAAACTAATGAAAATCAGTATACTGCGCATCAATGGAGTTAATGAGGGCGTTGGAGGAGTGTGGTTTAAGAAAGGCCGCTCTCTTTCACCCCTATTTGGTTATGCGACTGTTGCGCACGATATTCTGATATTAGCCGAATTGTGAACATTTAATGATGATGCCTACGTACTGAATATTATCATAGATTTGTTTACTTTGTTTAAAATGTACAGGTGGACAAGTATCAATTGCAGGTCGTATAGGTGTTGAATAACGGAATTTGGTTGGATCTCGATATCCTTTCATTAATACACCAGTTTTTGTTGATGGTGTGCCAAATTTGCTTTGTAATTTTTGATAATTCATCAATTCAAAATCACGTTTATTATAATCAGTTTGATAGATTGTTGCCATTTTAATTTCATCATTATCACATGGATGATCTAATATACCACCAGCAACTAATGCCATTTCTTTATCTAAACAATCCAATTCTTTATTTAAATATTGTTTTTTATCAGTTAATTGTTTATATTTTTTTAATTGTGGATTATATAAATGTGCATCACAATGACAATAGGGTTCTACCTGTTTTGTTAAATACAAATTTTTCGGTTTTGTGGTAGTTGGAGGTGCTGTAGGTCTGGAAATTTAATCAAATATGTACAGATTTTTTTTTAGAGAAAAAAATAGAAAAATAACTTTGCACTAAGTGGAACCATATTAGGCCATTTGTAGTCATTTTTCTGATTTGATAAAAATACGTCTTTATCTACGGTCATTTTGTAAAATTCTTTCCGAAAAAATTTTTCTTAAAATCAACTTAAAATTTTGATAATATTTTTTGACAAACTAATCACAGACTACTTGTTTAACAATTAGGCAATTTATGATGGATTTTATCACGTATTATCATATATCCTAATTTGGAAATTGCATTTTGATATTCTGTCGCGCCAGTTAATGATGAATCTGGAAAGTTTACGTATGAACTTTGGGGTATTTTCAAAATAATTCCCTAAAACCTACCACCAGTTTTATTATTTTTATTATTTGTATTGTTTCTAACAGTTTTCGATTCTTTATTGATATTTTTGATAAGTGGTGGTTGTTTTGTAGATATCTGTTTGCAACAACACGTCGGTTTTCTAGGTGTTGGTGGAGATCCTTTAACGCCAGACGCACGCAAAATTCCACCATTGTAAACATGTTCTACATTTATAGATAAATATTTAATTCAAATTATTTGTTAATTTATAAATATTAGGAATAATTACGCATTCTACAATAATCATTTTGATATGTTGTTTTCAAACGGTCACGATTTATTCTTGAAACTAAATGATTAGGAGGTGTTGTTTGTAAACATTCGTAAATTAAGGGATATTTTTGTTTTAACTGCAAACATTTCGTTAATTTATCAAAATTTTTATTACAATTTCCATATCTACCTTTTCTAAAAAAACGTTAGGTTGATTGAATCTACTGATTTCCGATTGGGGACATTCCCCAACTTTAACCGATTGCAATTTAGGATCTAAAAGTGGTGGAAGTGCTTGTGTTCGCTCTAGAAAACCACAGTTTTTCTTTATAGCATCTTCAACATTTACTGAAAGTCTAATTGACAAATAATTAGCAATAATTCCAGTGATAAACGAAGTATTTACTTTAAACCGTAATGTTTTATATAAGGCCATGTATAATCACTTTGATATGTTGTATGGAATTGATCGATAACCATTGTGAATTTTTCTGAAAAATTTTAAATAATTTGACACAGTTAATTTAATCTAATGACATTACAAAAATTTATTGATAACTACAGCAATTTTTGACAATAAATATTTACATACAAAAATTCACACACTAATATGTTTACTTTTTGATAATCAATTCGTTGAATTTTCCAATTTTATCCATATATTCGCTAATATCAATTTCAATTTTTAGAATTTTCTCAATTTCACCTTAAATTAATCGTTAATCAAAAAATAATTGATAAGAATCACGAGAATTGGTCTTACGATTATATGTTAAGTTATCTGGTGATTTGATGGGTGGTGATTTTACATCGCCTGAATAGATGATTTTTGGGTTTCTAAAAGAACTTAGATATGTTGTTGAAGGTAATTTTGTGTTTTCTGGAAGAACGACTTTCTTTCTCAGTAATTCTTCTTTTAATTGGCGTTCTTTTTCTTAGAAAAATAAAAGACGATAATTTATCACAAAATTTGTATCAATTGTTAAAGTAGGTACCTTGGTCACAATAGTTATGTTGGTATTCACTGTTCTTTTCCGAAAAACTGAAATCCTTTAAAATTGCTTTATTGATTGGTTTTGTCAAATATAATTTCGAAATCTTTTCGTTTTCTAATTTAAACTGAAAATTTTTATGATGAATATTGGAATTTTACAACAATCCTAAATTGGTACCTTTTCCAAATAATCGTCGATATTTTCTTTACATTTTTCATTATTCAAGTCGTCTAATGTAAGGAAAGTTTGGAATCCTTGTCTAATCGGATTCGTTATTTCACAATCCGATGTGAATGTTGGACATTTGTGGTCACTTTAATTTTCAACAATTAATAATAATTTTATTATTTTGATACGTATACGTACTTTATGGTTTTTTTGATATAATCTTTTCTATATATCGTTGAATAATTGTTAATTTGGTTGTTTTGGGACATTGTTTCATAATTTATTCTAAATCATTTGATTATTTTGACAAGAATTTCATATACAGAAATGAATCAACAAACTTGGTACGATCATTATGGGACATTAGGTAGAGAAATGCGTCCCGTTTTGGTGTATTTTTGGTTGTCTAACCTACAACTTGAATTGGCTTTCGGTATAAAGGTATTGAGTCATGGATAGTTGCAAGAATCGATCTCTTCGCATATATATAATACTCCTATATTCAAGGTTACAGTTCACAAATTCTGGAATCAAAGCTAGACAGCAATATCATTTCTCCATGTAATTTTGTATATGTCTATCTCTACTCGTTCTGAAATGTTTATAAGTTCTTTGGTGTTCTACCCAATAGAAACACAGAGAATTTGGTGCCAAAGTATATATAGCGCGACCCACCTCATAGAAACAGACATGAGGTTTTCATTCTGTGACTTCTTTCTCTTCTGGTCTATTAAATCAACAAAATTAACTCTGAGATGTATATAGCTACATTAAATGTATTAGT